>ML817678.1:0-28711 GCA_009831015.1 Picea engelmannii | reverse complement strand
TTTCTCTCTTTATATATCTTTATCCCCCCTTACCTCTATCTCCCCCCTTCCCCTCACACTCAGGCTCACTCTCTCTCTACTTGTTGTTAGTCTCACTCTCACTCTCTCTTTTCCTCTCTCTCTCTTTCTCCCTCCCCGCCTCCTCCTCTTTGCCCCTAGTTCTACCTTCGTCTCTCTCTTTCCATCTAAAGGAGAGGCATGCCTCACAATGGATAAAGGATATGTGCAACAGAGAAATGTAGCCTCTCCTATAAGGTGAGTGTTAAGTTTTTGTTCTTATTACAATGGATTACTTATACGAGTACTTATATGAACATAACCATGACCTAGACCATGAACTAGACCTATACCATCACCTAGACCCCCTAGCTCCATATAAGCCTAAAAATAACCTATACTCTACCCTTAACCCCATGAAATCCCATGATCTAGGTGGATATCAGTGGCCACCCACCTTCCAACTCCCTCAAAACAATTTTCTGTCAATTTTGGCAATTTACTATTTTTAGTAGTTTTTAACTTTCAGGGCCTAAATGAATGTTTTTTGGGATAGAGCTTCTCAATGATAGCTGAAGGATTTGATTGAACCCCCAAAATGAATCTCCTCGACGATATCTTTCCAACGGGATATCGTTCACCTAAAACGAAGATCGTATGCAAAAAATACGACCCTGGGAAGTTGATGTACTAACTTACCCAAACGGGGCCCACATGACTTTTGGCACTTCATCTCCTAGGGTTAGGTTTTTGGATGTCTAGGGTTTTTGAAATTCCTGTTTACTGTAAAAATGACTTCAGAGCCTCATTGTAATCGTCTTCTTGCGAATGAGCGTAGTCGTCACATCTCTTCTTAGAGATAGGCCGCCACCATTCCAACAAGCTTATTTTCCGTTGCATTTTGCAGTTTCATCTTATTTCTTTATTGAATAGAAAACCAGGTTTACTGTATCTCTGTTATTTTATGTTAAGCATATATTAATAATTTTTATTCATTTTGTTCTTCTCATAAAATATGGATCAGTGGTATTGGAGCAGTCTTCTCCTTTTCGTCTTAATGCATCTTCCCAACGAGGCCAGGGTACAAAGAATTGGGTCTCGAGATTGTTTCTCTTGAGGAAAAAATCTCTCGCATGCCCAAGAGAACTCTCATGGAAGGAGAAAAGAAAGATGACGAGACAGGATATCCTTTCAAAAACTTTCTTGAGAAATCCCTGACGCAACAGAGGAACGAGATGATGGATAATTTCACGCAAATCCTTCGGTGTCTACCAACAGGCGACACATCTTCCTCGAGTGGAGGCACCACCCCCTTAAAGGTACACATCAAATTCGATATTCCTATATTTGAAGTTCAGCTAGACACATTTTTTGTAGACAAGTGGTTGAATCTACTAGAAGGGTATTTTTTTGTCCATAACTTTTTGAATAGAGAAAAGATTACTTTTTCACTCCACAAATTCATTCCCCATGTCAAATATTGGTGGGAAACTTTCTGTGAGAAAAACGAAAAAAAGAAATATCATTATTTATAGTTGCTACCACCTGGGAATCTGTCAGAGATGATATTATGGAACACTACTACCCTTTCAGAAGTTATGACGAATTGTATACCAAATGGACCACACTGTGGCAAGAAAGAGACCAAGTAGTGCCAGAGTTCACAAATATCTTCCATACCTTGCGCACCAAGCTGGGTATCAAATATTTGGAGCGACATATGGTGTTCAAGTATCGTTGTGCTCTGTATAGATACATCCATATCGAAATGGAATTTCTAGACATCTCGTCCTTGGGCACGAACTACCGATATGCCATCAAAATCGAGCAAAAGCTCAAACAAAAGACACGACAATTTGGTTCTGGGAACCCCTCACAGAAAAATCAAGGAAGGGGCATCCCCAACCAACAGAACAAAGGACATAGAAAATATGAACAGTATCAGGACAACCATTTCAAGCCACAAGAAAAGAAGGACACCAGAAACAAAGAAATATATCGGGAAGTGGTGCAACTTCCATAAGAGCCCTTGGCATAACATTGTTGACTGCTGCTCAAAGAAGTCGTTAGTGGTCGAATTGAAAGACTCTGAATCAGATGTAGGTTCTGAATATGAGTCATAACTAGAAAGGGGAAGATAAATCATTGACGCGGAACCCAATGCCACCGTTTCTACCACCGAGCTCTAGCCTGGTGAACCAGATGAGCCAGAAGAAGGCGAGTGCCTCTTCCATTCACATATGTCGGTAAAAGGCACCCTGCTGCACTTCATCATTGATAGCGGTAGCCAGGAGAACCTTATCTCAGAAGATGTCATTAAGTGACTTGCCTTGTTGACAATGCTGCACCCACAACCCTACACCATTGGATGGCTCCGCCAAGGAAGCGATCTCTGCATCAACCAATAATGTTGACTATCCTACGACATCAAGCCCTTGAAATACAAGGTATTGTGTTATGTTTCTCCTCTCAAAGTTTGTAATGTTCTTTTGGGAAAACCTTATTTATGGAAACGTCATGTTGTATATGAGTCTAGGCCTCATACTGTTATTATTACTTTGAACAAGAAATTTTACAGGATACCCAAGGTAGTCCCTCCTAGTGTTATTTCCTTGATCTCTACCAAGAAATGCAGGAAGTTCATCTCTCAAATCGGGAAATTTGTCTTCTTCATGATTCACTCTCAGAGTGAGCCAAAGATCACAGCCATGTCTAGGGCCTCCATGGATGATCTCTCAACACACCATAAGCAAGTGGATAAGGTCGTGGAAGAATACTCATATATATTCTCCTCTCCTACCGGGGTACCTTTGCACTGCGAGGTCAAGCATCCCATCAATCTGACCCCATGCACACTGCTACCCAATGGGTGAGTCTACCACCGCTCTCTATTAAAAAATGAGAAGATCAAGAGGAAGATACAAAAAATTCTCCACAAGGGGTACATACATCCCAACTCATCACCTTGTGGGATCCCAATCGTACTGGTGTAGAAGAAAGACGGGACCTGGTGACTCTGCATTGATTATCGGGCCCTGAATAAAATCACAGTCTGAAACTGGTACCCGATTCCCCAAATTGACGACCTCCTTGATTAGCTCATGGGGGAAAAATACTTCAGTAAGAGTGATCTGAATTCTGGCTACCACCAGGTCTCAATAGAATAGACAAATGTATGGAAGACCACCTTCAAGTCAAAATAAGGTCTTTTTGAATGGCTGGTCATGCCCTTTGGTTTGAAAAATTCTCCAACAACTTTTATGAGGATGATGGAAGATATCCTATGATCTTTTACCAATAATTTTGTAGTGGTGTATCTGGATGACATCCTCATCTACAACAAGACTTGGGTGGAAAAATTACAACATATTCAATAGGTTCTGAACACCCTGCGACAGCAAAAACTATATGCAAACTTGGAAAAATTATCCTTTGGCATGGACATGGTCCATTAATTAGGCTACATCATTGATCAACATGGTTTGCATGTGGATCCAACCAAGATCCAGGTCATTCGTGACTAGCCATCCCCAACCACACTCATTGAACTTCAAAGCTTCTTGGGCCTCGCCAATTTCTATCTTAGGTTCGTGTTGGGATTCCCTCACATCGCATGGGCCCTTAGCCAAGTAACCATGGGTGGCGGTAAGGAAAAATTTGTGTGGGGCATGTCCCAACAACAAGCCCTCGATGAATTGAAAAAGTGTTTGTGCTTATCCCCAATAATTTCATTACCAAACCTACAACATCCCTTTGAGATCGAGACAGATGCTTTAGACTATGTTGTGGGAGTCGTTCTCACTCAACACGGCCACCCCGTGGAATATAATAGTGAGATACTATCATATGTTGTCTGTAAGTACCCTACTTATGAAAAATAAATGTACTCCATTGCAAGCCTACCACAAGTGGAATCATTACATTCTTGTGAAGGAGACAATCATCCACACTGATCACAAGCCACTATATTTCATGCAGACCCAAGGAAAATTGTAGAATGAACGCCATCAGAAGTGGTCCACATACTTACAACAGTTCCACCTCAACATCAAGTATAAAATAGGAAGTACCAATCGAGTTGTTGATTGCCTTAGCTGACCTCCAATCGTGACACTCACCATGGTGCTAGAATCTTGCAGCCAGGAGACCTCTGGATGGCCCCACCTCTACGAGACAGACCCTGACTTCTCCACCACCTACCAAATGTTGGGCGCCAACTTAGTGGTCACTAATTTCCATCTCCAATATGGGTTGTTGTGACATTTGGGCCATCTCTACGTTCCATCAAGCGAGCGCGTGAAGTTGATTTGGGAAGCTCACTACAGTCGGGTGGCATGACACTTTGGCATCAAAAATACAGTGGCAGCGCTGCAGAAACATTTCTTTTGGCCGAAACTTCAACAGGATTTCGACAAGTTTATCAGGTCCTGCACCGCCTGCACTATTGCCAAACCGATCACTAAGAAACAATGCCTATACACCCCTCCAACTACTCCTGACAAGTCATGGGAATCCATCTCAATGGACTACATGTCAGACATCCCATCCACCAAGAGGGGAAATGACTGTGCTTTTGTGGTTGTTGATCGCTTTTCCAAGATGGTGATTCTAGCCACCTACAAGAAGAACATCAGAGTAGAAGCCACTGGCAAGATCTTCTTTGAACGAGTATGGGTACTTTTTTGGATCGAAAAATCCATTATCTCAGAATGTGACAGTCGTTTCCTCAGCACATTCTAGTTGAGCCTCTGGTCATTGCTGGATACCAAGCTCACCAAATCCACTACCTTCCACCCCCAGACAAATGGCTAAACTGAGTTCGTCAATTGGATGATCGTACATATCCTACACATATACAATTCAAAACACCCCCGCACATGGGATGAGAGTCTTCCTTATGTCCAACATAGCTACAACCGAGCCCTGTATATCTCAACTGACCACAACCCCTTTCAGGTGGGGTTGGGATTCCAACCATTGGGCTCCATGGATGTTGCACTACCCCTCATGACCACTTCGACTGACTCATCCCCTGCTCCACCAAAAGAATAAAAATCCACTCAGTTCATTGAGTGTATCCAACACGTCCGCCAACAGTTTCAGGATATTCTACATAAGTCTAATGCCAAGTACAAGCAGTGCCATGATCAACATCAGGTGCCACGTACGTTTCAAGTGGAAAACAAAGTTTGGTTGCACTTACAGAAAGAACGCCTTACAGGGCCCCATCAGAAGATTTTCCCACTCTGTTATGGGTTGTACACCATCACCAAGGTTGTGGGTGACAATTCTTTTGAGCTCAACATTCCCCGTTTCCTTGACCTGCACCTAGTCTTCAACATGGCTCTCCTTCAACCATATTTCCCACCATTGTTGGACACCTTAGAGATAGCATAGAAGTTGACACCAAAAGATCTCAACCATGTCTGCATGCAACATGAATCCAATGATCATATTTTGGACACATAGATCAAGGGCACTCAACAACAAAGGATCTAGCTTTATCGAGTCATCAAAGTAGGGCAACTCTTGCACCAAGGAAAGTGGCTAACCCAGGGCCAAATTCAATAGAAATTTCCACATCTGATGGGGGAAATCAATGCAATGGAGACCATTTATTCCTAAGGATGGAGGATTGATCTAGGTGGATATCGGTGGCCACCCGCCTTTTCTAACTCGCTGAAAACAATTTTCTGGCAATTTTGGCAATTTACTATTTTTAGTAGTTTTTAACTTCCGGGGCCATTTTGAGGTCCTTAATGAAGGTTTTTTGGGATCAAGCTTCTCAATGATAGCCAAAGTCTCTTAGTGAACCCCCAAAATGAAACTCCTTGATGATACCTTTCCAACGGGCTATAGTGCGCCTAAAACAGATATCAGATGCAAAAGTTACGACCCCAAGAAGTTGATGTACTAACTTACCCAAACGGGGCCCACATGACTTTTGGCGCTTCATCTCCTAGGGTTAGTTTTTTGGATGTCTAGGGTTTTTTGACATTCTTGTTTATTGTAAAAATTCCTTGAAAGCCTCATTGTAATCATCTTCTTTCAAATGAGCGAAATCGTCCCATCTCTTCTTAGAGATAAGCTGCCACCATTCCAACAAGCTTGTTTTCTGTTGCATTTTACAGTTTCAGCTTATTTCCTTATTGAATAGAAAGCTTGTTTTACTGTATCTCTGTTATTCTGTGTTAAGAATATTTTAATATTTTTTATTCATTTCGTTCTGCTCATAAAATCTGGATCAACCCAAGACCTAAGTGAACTATTCTCATACCTCTTGTTTTATAATGATATTTTATGGATATGACCGTTCACCTACGATTTAATAATGATCTCACATGATTTTATGATAATTATGGTACGTTGATTCTGCCTTTTTATTTTAATATAAGCATAATATTATAGTTGATTTGATATTCTTTATTCACAATCAATGTTTGAATCCCTCTCTCTCCCTCTCTATCTCTTTCCATCCGTATATTTCTCTCTCTCCTTCCTCCCTTTCCCTCCCTTCCCCCCTTCTCTCTCTCCCCCCCCTCCAAGTCTCCTCCTCTCTCTATCTGTCTCTCTCCTCCTTTCTCTTCCCCTTTGTCCCTCGCTCCCACTATCTCTACCCTCTTTGTCTCCTACATATACCACCTCTTTCTCTCTCTCCTTGTTGTTAGTATCACTCTCACTCTCTYTCCCACCTCTCTCTATCTAACCCCCCTTATTGGTMTTCCTCTCCCACCCTATCACACTCTCAAARAATCCATATATATCCCATTCTCTCTTTACCTMTTGCATCCAACCCTMGCTCTCATKCTCMTTGTATCCCTCTCTCTTCCCCACTCTCCCCACACTTCTCTCTTTTCATCTATCTAACCCCCTGATCTCTTCCCCCCCCCTTCCTCTCACTCTATCACTCTTTACCCCCCTATTTCCCCCCTCTTCCTCTCACTCTCTCACTCTCACTATCTCCCCCCATGACCTATACTATGACATAGAGATATATCTAGATTTAGACGATGACCTAGAGATTGGCATAGACCATGACATATACCCCCCATACTCTCACTCTCTCACTCTCTACCCCCCTAGACATAGACCTAGACCATGACCTAGACCATGAACATCACCTAGATCATGACATAGACCTAGACCATGACCTAGAGATAGAGATAGATTTAGATGATGACCCAAATCTTGATGTAGACCATGACCTAGACCATGACATAGAGCTATATCTAGACTTATACATTGACCTAGATCTTGCCAATGCCCAAAATAATGAAACTGATCATGGCTTGTTATTTTTACTCTATTACCATTATCTTTAACCTGCACATAAATATTGATTAATCCACTCACACAAAGAATATTAATTTGTAGATTTGTGAAATCAAAGTTCATACCTACTCTTCTATGCTCTTCCAACCTCAAGGAAATTAATCTCAGCAAAGAAAACAAATTGCAAAAGAAAAATTGTAAATGAAATATAACCCTTACAAGAGGTAAAGATAGAATGGGATAGAGATGGATTCAATACGACACTCTCAAAAAATACATCTATATTCCATTATATCTTTACCTTTTTCATATAACCCCTTCCTAGAAAATATAGAATATAACCCTAATCATAATCTGATTTGATTTGACACTCCAAAGGGTGCAATGCAATCTCACATCTTTCCACCTCAAACAATCATTTCAACTCGGGTGTACTGCAATCTCATGATGTCTAGGCCTCCAAATAGTTCATTGCAATCTCACTATCTCTCCACCTCCAAACGGTCCTTTCAATTTGGGTGCACTACAATCTCATAATATCTAAGCCTCCAAATGGTCATAATGTCCATTTCAGTAGGTTCCATTCCTCCAAATATCTTATCACCAGACCCAGAGCTTGATGTAGACCATGACCTAGACCACCACATAGAGCTAGATCAAGATTTATACGTTGACCTAGAGCTTGACATAGACCATGACATAAATCCCCATAGCTCCATCTAATCCTAGGCATTACTTATACTCAATCCTTAACCCTATCTTCACTCAATCCCCAAGTGCACTATACATATACTTTGTGTACAACCCTTGCACCCACATCTTCATGCTCTGACCATTGCTCTATCCTTGAAAACACTTTCAATCCTAACCCCTTAGGTCTTAGTTGTCCCCATACCCCTATACATATTTATTCATAAAGAGGTTTGGTTTATATTAAATGTTATATTTGTTGTATTTAGAGTGTTCATGTGCTCCTATGACTTGACTGAGTTGTATTTGTTGGTTGTTAATGCTCAACAAAAATACGTGTGTGTTGATAGAACGTGCAAGTGCTTTAGTGCACATGTGTTCTAGGAATTCACACATGTTCTTGTTGGGTATTTTTTGGTTCCAAGCATACCCCACCTCATCTATCTCATGGCAGACAAAAAACCAGGACAAATTCAGAAACAATTAGCCCACTCACACAGGTTTTACTTATTTTAGTGTTCTTGTTAGATTCATGGAGACTTTTGTGCTATTTCCTGACCATTGCAGAAAAATTTGGAAGACAACTTTGTCAAGTGAAATTGAAATTGTTGTTTGTATCTAATTGTGTTTTCTTGGAATTGGAAGACAAATTTGTCCAAGTGAAATTGGAATTGTTGTTTGTATCTTCTTGGAATTGGAAGACAAATTTGTCCAAGTGCGATTGGAATTGTTGTTTGTATCTTCTTGTGTATTCTTGGACTTGGAAGACAAATTTGTCCAAGTGAAATTAGAATTGTTCTTTGTATCTTGTTGTGTCTTCGTGGAATTGGAAGAAAAATTTGTCCAAGTGCAATTGGAATTGAAATTATTAGATGTGTCTTCTTTCGTAATACAAAACAAATTTCTCCACTTGGTTGTGCCTTATTACATAATACAAAGACAAATTCATGGTGGGTGTTTGGAAGCCAATTATTATCTTTAAACATGGGGAACCACCAGATTCGAGAAAGAAAGTCCTAGAGAAAAAAGAAACTGATCGAAAAGGTAGAAGAAAAAAGAGAAAAAGAAAAGTTATGTATGTCAAAGCGTAGGCTTTCAGAAGAGGGAAATCCAATTTCTAGCAGAATAGATGCCACTATTGTTTCTCCTCCATAACCAGAAGCAAAGTGCAAGAGTTCATTAGAGATAAATACAAACAATATCTCATCAAGACAACTTTTTGTGGATGACCAGATGCTGGAGGATTTACTTGGATATGATTATACATGGATGAAATTAGAGAAGCAACTGGTGTACAACATTATGGTGAAGACGGTCCTATGGTGAAATATCTTGTTAGACAGTCAAATTTTCCAGAAACTAGACAATCACATGTCAACTTTACTCCCATATTTGTTATGTTAGTGATTGAATGGGAAAGAACTGCAACATTTTTAACTCCACAACACGGAGGTCAAGAGTCCCAGAATATGGGTTCATTATCCCTACCTTGATTGAGCATTGCACAAAGAATAACTCCTAAATGCATTTAGGTCGATGAAGTGGTTTAGAATCACTTGAAGGTAAGTTACCTAACTGTACTATTCGTTATCACTCTTATAAAATCATTCAAGAATATTTTGAACCAAAATCCGATGCTGCTAAATGTCGATTATTTTTATCTTTGTTAAAATATAGAAGTTTGACTGCTATTAGGAAAATTTTAGGCATTAAAATAGTCAAAAGTGTAGAAACAAGTCATCATATAGTACAAAACCTTATAGATTATTTTCAAAGAATTGGTAATAAGTCTCATTCTAAAGACCATTATGTAGCCCGACGTGTCTTTTCCTAGTAAATTGTTAGCAAGATCAAAAGAAAAAAATGTTTTCTACAACAAAACTCTCTCCTCTTGAAATGCAATGTTAAAACACTTAGAAATTATTCTCATAGATGGGATATCGTTGACACAAGTGGCCCAACATATTTGTGGTCCTTCACTGGAAGGCTACCTTGTTCTGACATGAAGTTAATTGTAGTGGTTAAGAGACTAGTTCAGGATTTTTGGCATGAGAACACAAGGTCCTCTTCCAACAAAAAAGATGTACTAAAATTGAGAAGGGGATCTAGGGAATGTGAAGGCCATATTAAACACTTTCTTGACATTAAACATACATAATTGTATGAGAGATTCAAACTAATACATAGTGCACTTAACATAGTCCAAAGATCTATCCATAAATGCAAGCCTTGGTATGTTTTCATAAACACAATTCGTAACACATGTTGTTTTAGATATCACATTGAGTATGGTTATTATTATGACATACACACACACACACACACACACACACACACACACACACACACACACACACACACACATGCACACATATTTTATTTTTATTTTTTTTATGTTTTGCATAACACCATTTTGCAAGCATTCCTAGTTATATTGCCATCGTCGTCATGTATAGAATTTATTCACAACATCTTCTGTACAAGGCCAGAGGGTTTTACATTTTATCAAAATCCATGATTCAAGGATGAGGTATTATGTGATGTTTCCCCATTGGATGTCTATGATGTTCTGTTGGGCCAACCATATATGTGGAAGCGCCATGCTATTTATGACTGTCGACCCTATAGTGTCATTGTTACTCTAGGCGGTCATCTCTAAACAATACCAGAGGTAGTTCCAAATATTGTCCCACCTAAAAAGTGTCGCAAGGTAGTATCTCATACTACAAAATTAAGCTTCTTCACAGTTCATTCAAAAGGTGAACAAAAGAACACCGCAACCACTGCATCCTTAGTCTAAGCACCTTCTATCCCGTAGAAGTTGGTGGACAATATTGAAGAAAAGCGCAATGATTCCTTCTGCACACAATCATATCATGTAGTTGGACTAGTTAAAAATTTCCAACCCTTCCATCCACAGGTTCTTGATAGACTTCAACAAGCTAACCAACACAACTTCTCCAACAAGGCAAGCAACTCATCAAGATGCAGATTCAACAAACACTTTTCCCTCTACCCCAGACACTCAATGAAATGGATACCATTTCTTCCTAAGGAGGGAGGATTTATCTAGGTCAATATCGATGTCCACCCATCTATTCCAACTGGCTCAAAATAATCTTATGACAATTTACTATTTTTAGCAATTTTTCAGTTCCTAAACTTCCGTGGCTACTTTGAGGGCCTAAATGATATTTTTTTGGGATTGAGAACCTCAATGATAGCCTCAAAATATTAATGATCCCCAAAAATTAATCTCCGCGATTATTCCTTTCCAATGAGCTATCGTTCACCCCAAACTAAGATTGTATTCCAAATTTACGCCCCCGGGAAGTTGATACACCAAACTACCCAAAACAGGGTCCACAAAACTGTTGGCTTTTCATCTTCTGGGGTTAGGGTTTTGGATTTTATTTATTTAAAAAATGTCTTTAGAGCCTCATTGTAATCCATATTCTTGTGAATGAGAGTAGTCATGGCATCTCTTCTCAGATATAAGCTTCCACCATTCTAGTGAGTCTTTCACTTTGTATTTCTATAGTTTTGTACATTTTTCTCATTAATAGAAACTGTGTATTAATGTATATTTGTGCCTCTTGTTATATATCTGATATATATCTATTATTTTATTGGATATTTTTCAATATCTATGTGTTATATCTCTGCTCTCATTTCTTGCCGAAAATAATCCAAATCAAGATGGGACATGCCCCAGGTGTGGTGGAATGACATTACTAAGAAAGTGCATCCATGTAAGCAATGAGTATGAATTGAGGAGGAAGGAGGTTTCCTTGAAAAACTTTAAATATGTGACATGTTATATTGATGGAGGACAAGAAACAAAAATATACAATTGGTTACTTCCCAAGTATGAGTTTGTGACTTCATGAAGGACTTCGTCAAAAAGAACCAACATTATGTTCAGCATGTCCATGTGGCTCGATAGAAGGATGAACATTTTAGAATATGCATAGATACATTTCATGTTAGTACTATGTTATCAGTGGTTGATTTTTCTGAGAAATATGCCCTTCAACTGTAAAATGAGATTCAAATCCAATATTATCTCTCAAACAAGGTCAACATAATGGTACATATCACATACATGCATGGACCAGATAGTAATGAACAAAATAGAGTTATATTGAAAGAGTATCACTTCTACATAAGTGATGATCGGTGCCATGACTTAGTCTATGTATAAAATCGTTTTCATTTGTTCTAGAATGACCTTAAGGAGAAGAACATACTGATGGGTCAACATTGGATTTGGTTAGATGGTTTTGCATGCCAGTTCAAAGATTCTCGTGTATTTCAATGGTTGTGTATGTTGCACAAAAAATAAAGGTATTGTTGAGCCTCCTTTTTGTCACCTCCAATTGCCTTATCTTGTCCCATATCTTGACCAATTTTACTTAATACATATGCACTCTTTGCCAATTTTACTTAGCAGACATGTCATTTAGCAATTATTGTGTACATATGAAGTAACTTATGTTTAATAATGATTTATGATGATTTATTAATGATTTGGATTGAATATTTGATGTTTAAATCTATATAATTACTTTGAATGATCTAAGAAGACCTTATGAAAACAACCCCTATTCATCTGGTCCTTGTTACAATGTTCATCCAGTACTCAGCTCGTCTAGTACCAATGTTGTGCTCATCCGGTACCAATGTTGTGCTTGCTGGAACATGGGCAGACCTAGGGTTCAGATCTAACAATGCACCAACAAGCCATAACTACTGGTCCTTTAGGCAACAACTGTGAAGTAGATGCAATCTCACCCGAAGTAGCTATAGGGGGTTGCAGGACACATGTGTCTACAACCAGAGGAAATGGAAAGTGGATTCGTGGAAACACTCTCACACAGATCTAGTTATAATTTATCTTTCTTAAGCCTACTGTGTGAACTATACCTCAGATATAACACAATATTGCATTAACAGTATATCAGAGACTAGAAGAACACAACATCAATCACACACAACAATAGGATATATGTGGTTCACCCACTCCCTAGGGTTACATCCACAGAACTGCGCTTTATAATATATTAAATGAAAGCATACAGTTCTATCTGCACTCTTATCTTGCAGATATCTCTTTCTTTCTCTCCTTCTCTCCCTTCACTGCGCACCCATATGAACATTTTATCTTCGCACCCAGTTGAAGATCTTACAACACATACCTCTCTCTCCACATAATACTTCTCTCCCAACAATAACAACAATCACTCATCATACATAATTGAACCTATCCCAGGTCCTATTGACCTTTATTTATACATTATAATGACTCTCGAAAAACCTTAGGCCGAAACTTAGGTTTCAAAACCCTAAATATAAAAACCTAGGTGTCTAAAACCCTAGATCAACTTGACCCATATTTTCAGGGCTTCACCAGCCCGTCTTTCCTTATTTCTTGTGAAGTGATCCAAAGCATCCATTGGTGGATTTTTCTGCTTGCTGAGTCATCCATGATCCATCTTCCTTGCTGATTTGTTGTCCTTGATACTCTTGTCCAATGTCTCATTCTCCCGTACTTTTCTCCTTCTTTTCTACTTCTTTGGTCACTTCGACCTGATCTCAATCAGTGTGTCTTCCGTGCAGTTCACATTTCATGTTTTCTCTTCCTTAGTCCATACCCAAGGGCCAACAGGCCCCCAACACTCACCTATGACTCATCCCAAGGCACTTTTATCTAAACCTTCTTCTTTTCTTCAACTTCAGACTGCGCAATGTAGCCTGTGCTTTTGGCTCCATTCCTCCCCAATGTGTGCAGACTATCTTTTCTGTGTCTGGTACCCAATTTCAACTACACCTGGTACCTAGACCCTTCTCCTTTTTCTTCTATCAAGAGCTGCAAGGCAACTGGTTGTCATAGTACAATTTCAACCAGCTCCCATTCACCAATCCTTCCTTCCATTCTCCATTCAAAGTCTTCAGCTGCACAACTCCTCCTTCTATAACATAGGCCACCTCATATGTTCCTAGCCAATGTGTTTTGAATTTCACTGGATGCTTCATGAACTTGCTGCCATATACTAATACCAGATCTCCTTGCTTGAAGGATTTCTTCTTGATGTGCCTATCATGATAGGCCTTTTCTCGTTCCTTCTGTACCTGTTGATGGAATCCTGCAATAAATCTGTCTTCCTCGAGCTCTACCAACTACACAAGTTTGTCTTGCAGTGTGCCAGTGTCATCCATATCTGTGAACATTGCAATAATCAAGCTAGGAACTAAGTATTCCATGGGCACCATCACTTCTAGACCATAAACCAACTTAAATGGAGTTTTCATTGTCAACTTCTTACAAGGGGTTCTATAGGCCCATAACACAACTGGTACTCTAAAATCCCAGTGATCTTTGTTCACACTGCAAATCTTCATCAGTGCAGTTTCCAAGATCTTGTTGAAGGCCTCAATTGTACCGTTCGTCTGTGGGTGGTATGGGGTGCTCTTCTGATGATGAAATTCAAATTACTGAGTCAAGGCTTCAATAGTCTTATTAATAAAATGTGTACCTTGATCACTCATAAGGATCTTTGGGCATCCAAACCTTTTTATGATGTCATCAAATATGAATCGCGTAGCTGTAGTTTCACTACAGTCCTTGACTGCTCTTGCTTCTGCCCATTTGGTCAAATACTCTATCGCAGTGATGATGTATCTAGCTCTTGTGTGCTTCCTTGGTGGGTTGATAGGTCCCACAAAGTCAATGGGACATTTATCAAATTCCTGTAAGGTTATCTAGGGTGCTAAAGGAATTTCATCTCTTCTGGAAGGTTTCCCAACTCTTTGGCACACATTGCAGGCTCTGTAGTATTCTTTAGCATCTCTGTGTAAAGTGGGCCACCAGAGGCCAGCTGTCAGAACCTTCTGCGCTATTTATTTTCTTGCGTAGTGTCCTGTTGCGACGACTTCATGTGCTTCTGCCAGAATTAGTGGTCATTCTGCTTCCATAACACATCTCCTTAGGATCTCGTCAGGTCCCAT
Source organism: Picea engelmannii (assembly GCA_009831015.1). NCBI lineage: Eukaryota > Viridiplantae > Streptophyta > Pinopsida > Pinales > Pinaceae > Picea > Picea engelmannii. Next base: position 13,744 of record ML817678.1, on the reverse strand, counting down.
CTTATATAGTTGTCCATCTATAAGTGAAAAATCTGCAGCACACACTACCAACTGTTTCTTTTGAATGACTGTGTATTCGTGAGGTGTTATTCCCATTGAGAAGAAATGAACTATCTTGGGAAGTGATCATCAACCTTCCTGATGGCCAACAACTGTGCATCTGGCAGTGTATCCTCCAAACTAGTAGGTTCCTCTCCATGTTCCAACATAGACAAGTGGTTAGGTCCCTTGTTCATCCTTCCTGGCTTTACCACAATTTCAAAATCATATTCCTAAAATATTAGAAGCCATCTGCATGTCCTCACCCCCAACACTAGCTTGTTGACTAGGTATTTTAGTGCAGAGTGACCAGTGAACATATTAAAGTGTCCTTACAATAAGTAGTGGAAAAACTCATGTAGCACATACACCATGTCTAATCCTTCTCTCTCAGTGGTAGTGTAATTTATCTCAGCTGTTGAGAGATTCCTGCTAGCAAAGGCTAATAGATGGTCGATATCTCCTGCTCTTGGTTGTGATAACACTGCTACTAATGCAATAGAATATGCATTGACTTGCACATGAAATTCCTTACTCCAATCTAGAAAAACTAGAATAGGTGCAATAATCATTTTTTGTTTCAGTGTGTCGAAGCTCTGCTAGAATTCTTCTATCCAGTGAAACTGATAATTTGTGCATAGCCCTTAATGAACTTCCTGTAGTATCTGGTATGTCCCAACGCAGTACGTAGCTGTCTGACTGAAGTAGGAGGGGGTAGATCAATAATAATGGAAATCTTGGACAAATCTACCAGCAACCCCTGCTTACACACAATATGGCCCAACAATACTCCAAAGGGTGAAAATAAAATGCATTTCTTCATATTTAGGGAAATCTGACATTGCATGCACTTATCCAACATTAGTCTTAAGCATTCAATATGGTTTTGCAATAAACTAAACATAGTCCAGTCATCAAAATAGGTTTCCAGGAATTGATGTAAAAACTCCTTGAATGCTTCGACCACCACCCTAGAAAAGATGGTTGGTGCATTCTTCAATCCAAAAGGAATCATTGTGTATTGGTAGGATCCCCATTTTGTTGAAAATGTGGTCTTATGGCGATATTCATTGGCAATCCCGATCTGGTGATAACCTAAAAATCCATCGGTGAAGGATTAGACTTCTTGTCCTCCCACATTATATAACACTTCGTCGGTAAACAGGGTAGGGAATGGATCATGTAGACATGCATCATTCAATTTCCTCAAGTCTACATAGATTCTGATCTCTCCTATTTTCTTATCTTGAACCACCATAGGACTAATCCATTTTGGCTCTTCAACGGGTTCTATGATTCCTTCTTCCATCATTCTGTCTAATTCAATCTTCACTTTCTCCTTATATCTGGGATTCAATCTATAGGGTCTCTGTTTGACTGGTCTTACATATGGTTTCAAGGGAATATTCATCTCCCCCATGGGCCCTTTTATGCCCTTCATATCAGTGAACTTGGTTGGGAACAAGTCCTGATATTCATGCAACAATTCCGTGATCTTATCAATGGTGGCATCATCCCAATAATCTCCAACATTAGCAAGATTAGGTTCTTTCTCTATCCCAATATTCACTTTCTTGATTTTAATCGGCTGTCCAATAAAAGGTAGTTCGACTCCTAGTCCTTCTATATCTCTTTGTCCTTCTATTTCTGCGATGTTGACATTCCTAGGATCATCGTCTTCATCATCATTGATATTGTAGCATCCCTGTAGTTTCTGAAGAGGTGAAATCCATTCATCCTCATCTTGCTGTGAAGGGAGGTTGGGCGCCTCCTCAAATACTTTCTGTCTCACAACTCATAAAGCTTGATCTACCATAGGGTGTTGGCTTTCAAATAAAAATGTAGCTACAAAATTCTGAGTCATACCTTGAAAATCTGTAGTGGTGAGGCGCAGTTCCACTTGAAGATACCAATTGATAGGCATTGTATCGAGTGTGTCAATGAATTTATGAACCCACTACTCCTGAGGAATTCCACTCCAGGCCTCCTCATAGCTTCACACATGGTCTTTCATACATCTTTGACCTGTGTATCTCACTTCACATCCTTCCATTTGATATGAGAAGAACATTGTTATCAGAGTGCGACATTTCACCCAGTCCGCGATGTTCTACTTATGTGCTCCCCACCATGTTGCTAGAATTGCTTTCAAGGCCTCGTCTAGTGCCAACAGTCTTTGTTGTACTGGTTCAAACCATCAAAGGTGGGAAAATTACTTACTGTTGTGTCGATCCAACGAACTTCTCTAGTTAATCTAGCACATCGTCGCGTAAAAAAATTGTACATTTTGTTTTTCCATTTCTCTAGTGCTTCTTTTGAGTCTGATGAACATGTGCTTTCACTTCTCTAGCTTAAATTCCCATCTGCTATAGGATTAATGTAATCCTATTGTCTTGCAGTCAATTTGTATCTATTCTCTAGCTCATATGCATGGTATTCTTCTTTGATGGGATCTGTGTATCTGTGACCTTCATCAGGGTCCAGAGGTGTGATGACCCTAAGGCCATCACTTTCAAACATCATTCTTCTTTTCTTCAAGTCAAATACAGTAGAATTATTGAAAGCCCAATCAATTCCTAACAATGTGGGATAAGGACAACTATCATCAACTATCTCAATTACTTCAAAGTCTACAAACATTTTCACCCCGTCGATGTCCACAGGGACATGTTCTAGTCTTCCAAAGGGGCTCATAGCCTGCTGATTGGCCATCCTAAGACAGATGGGGGAATAGATCAACTTAGGTTTCCCATCAGTGCCCAGGTCTACTTCGTCATAACATTGACCTCCGACCCTAAGTCAAGGACCACATAATCTATATCATAATCTCCAATCTGAGCATTCAGATGCAACTCCTTATTTATCCTTCTCTTTTTAGATACTTGATGTACTGCTCTATTCAGTAGTGGATCCACCTTTCCTAGCTCATACTTTCTGATAAGATTTTGTAGTTCTTGAATGGATTTTTCATCTGTAATCAAATTAATGCAAGTACATAAGAATTCCATAAGTTTTCTTACCTCTTTTCCTTTTCCACATTCTCTCACTTCTAGCTGTGCCTTTGATGAAGAAGCATGATCTCTTCCAAACTCTTTTCTTGCCTCTTCAAATGTCTTCTTCTCTTTCTTTGGATCAAACTCCTGTGTCTTCTCCGCAACTCTTCTAACTCTTGATTCTTCTATAATATTCCCTGGAGTCACCCTGTCTTCTCCTGTAGTAGCACCTCCTCAAGTGATAACGATGACTCTAGGATCCACTCCACGAGGTTCTGTTGAGATTAGTTTTACTTGTTGTTTCCCTCCTCGTCTTTCCTCAAGTTTGGCTAACAACATAGGACAATCTTCTATGACATGCTCAAATGAGTTGCAGTAACTATAAGCGGTACAAGGGTTCTGACAGTCCCTTGCCAAGTGACCTGGCTATGCATAGTTATAACAAATGATCTGACCTCGAACTCATCCCATGCCTCCTCCTCGTCCTTGTCCTCTGAATCCACCATGCGAGTTGAAGTTTCCTCTTCCCGGGGAATTAAACTGCGTATTATTTCCTTCTTATTGTACTTTGCCTTGGATCCTATATGTATCTCTTGATATTTCATGCAAGAGATCATAAGCTCTACAATCCTTCTTATCATGACCCACAGATTTACAGAATGTGTAGTAAAGATTCATAGGTGTCTAGACATATTTTTGCATGTAATAGCATTCACCAGGGCAATGTCTATTTCTACATACCTCACACTAAGGTAGAGTAACCTGATTCAAGGGGCTCAAATCTCCAGATGCCATGTATTCATGGAATAGGGGACAATGCTCCTTATCGTGGCCTTCTTATTTGCATCTGATACACCATATGTATTCTCTCTTATCTTTTCCCTTGTCCTTCTTCATGTCTTCGACTTGCAAAGATAGGCTAGTTAACTGTCTCAAAATTTGACTCATACCTGAGCTGGACTCTCCCATAGGGGCTTATTCTAGTTTCATAGCGATCTCTAGTGCCTCATTGTGTGAAGCAATCTTCTGCTGCATTAGAGGGACTCTGATGTGTGGTAAGAGGGAAGAAATGAACCATTCCTTATTCTATTCATATGGAATATGAAAAATCAAATGACATGTCAGTGTCTTAAACCTCTGATCAAAATCCCAAACAGGTTCAGTTACTTTCTTCTTGATTTCTTTCAACTCTGTGATGCACTACAACTCCAACTTGGGTTTCTTGAATTCTGAAATCAACGCAGTCTTGATCTCGTTCAGCAGTTTCAGTTGGACAACTCCTTGGATGAACTTCATGTACCAGCTCAGTGCGCGGTCTCTCAGGGTAGTACTAAACTGATATCTCTTAACATCTTCATCGTTGACATTCTTAATACTCCATACAACCTCACATAGAAATCAGTGTTGATCAGGATCTTTAGATCTGTCTCCCCTAAAGGTGGGTAACCTCATCTCATATGCCATAGATCTTCCTGGGTTTTCTGACTGAGTATGTACTGAATTGATTGTAACAGTTCTCTGAGTGCTCTGATGACTCTAGCTACTCTTATTACTCTGGTTACTTAATTTTGTTGAAACAATAAGAGGATTAATAGTACTTACTTCGAAAATCGGTACAGTTCTTGAAGTTTCTGATTCTTCTCGGCGAGATTCTTCAGTATTCTCTTCTTCTGGCCCGACAGACCCTGAATGTTCCTCGTTCAATAACTCTTCTTCTTCTCCACTGTAAAACCCTTCTTCCTATGCTGGTGGTTCATGATTATTCTCAAACAAGTCCACTAGAGGAATTTTTCTGAAGATTCTCCCACTTCACGTATGCCCAACCTTTGTGTCGTTGTTGTTGTCTGAATTCTTGAACATTAGATTTTCAATATGAACAACTACTGTATTTTCAATATGTTCTTCTCATGCAATAACATGTTGATCTTAAACTTCAGAAAATGTAAAAATTTTCCTCTCGGTCCCTTAAAGAAATATCTCTCTACCTAGCTATATGACTCTACTCTGTCAATAGAAAACTGAGTGATGTACCCTCTAATGGTGCTATCAAACCAGTGATCTACTACTCTTGACACGACGTTATCAACTCTCTTGACCTTCTTGATCAACACTGATGTCCAAACCACAGGTGGTCTAAATATGATCTCAAACTGGGTATCTTCTAACCTGGCTAACCACTTGTATAGCTCCTTGTGAATTCTTCCAAAGAAAATTTCATGTATATCAGTAAAGATATACCTTCCCAACTAGTCTTCTATGCTAATATTAGGGTTCTTATTCTGATCTTCTGCGAAGTCATTCTCTTGTTCTTCTATCCACTTTTGAATCTCTATCTTTGATGGAAACCACCTTGACATTCCCTCAAGAAGATTTTGGTCCCGACAACAGAACCATTTGTTGGCACATGGGCAGACCCAGGGTTTAGCTCTAACAACACACTAACAAGACCTAACTACTAGCCCTTTCAACAACACCTACGAAGCAGATGCAGTCTCAGCCGAAGTAGCTATAGGGGGTTGCAGGACATAAGTGTCTACAACTAGAGGAAATGCAAAGTGGATCCAGGGCAACACTCTCACATAGATCTAGTTATTCTTTATCTTTCTTAATCCTACTGCACTAACTATACCTCATATCTAACACAATATTGCATTAACAGTATATCAGAGACCAGAAGAACACAACATAATTCACACACAACAATAGGATATACGTGGTTCACCCTCTCCCTAGGGATACGTCCACAGAACTGTGTTTTATAATATATTAAATGAAATAATACAATTCTATCTACACTCTTAGCTTGTAGTTCTCTCTTTCTTTCTCTCCTTCTCTCCCTTCCCTATGCACCCAGCTATAGAGTTGATCTTCACACCCAACTGAAGATCTTACAACACAAACCTCTCTCTTCACATAATACTTCTCTCCCAACAATAACAACAATCACTCATCATACATAATTGAACCTATCCCAGGTCCTCTTGACCTTTATTCATATATTACAATGACTCTCGAACAACCTTAGGTCGAAACCTAGGTGTCAAAACCGTAAGTACAAAAACCCTAGGTGTCTAAAACCCTAGGTCAAATTGACCCTCATTTTCAGGGCTTCGCTAGCCTATCTTTCCTTCTTTCTTGTGAGGTGCTCCAAAGAATCCATTGGTGGATTTTTCTGCTTGCTGAGTTGTCCACGATCCATCTTCCTTGCTGATCTATTGTCCTCAATCTTCTCATCCAACGACTCATTCTCCTGTAATTTTCTCCTTCTTTTCTACTTATTTGGTCACTTCGACTTGATATCAGTCAGTGTGTCTTCCACGCAGTTCAAATTTTGTCTTTTCTCTTCCTTTTTCCTTGCTTTTCTTCCTTAGTCCATACCCAAGGGCCAACAATGCTCATCCAATACTAGATATAGTTCGAAATTTTGGAAAGCTTATAGAGGAAAATTGAGGACATGTGTTTTTTTCCAAAACGATGTCTACATGAAGATAAGTGAGGAATAATTCACCCAACTCACACGTGTGGACCTCTAGCTCAGAGGGAATGATTCTGCAAAAAATAGCAAAAATCTCAAACTTCCAACTTGCGCCTTGATTTTTGTGTAATTGGTATCAGATCTATAAATTATACGAAATGGGTTTTGTCTAGAATGTGGAAAATTGGCTACCACATGAGAACTTTTCCAAAATTTGATTTTTTGTAGAACATATGGGTGGATCTCTAACTTGAATCTGCCAAAATTGATGAAAAACCCAGATTTTTTGGCTTTATCCTAAAATTGTAAAAAAAAAAAATCTGAGTTTGAGGATTTGGTTTCATACATTCCTCCATGGATTTTATGTATAAATAAGACCTCATAGGTATGAGGAAGGGGAATGAATTGTTATGCTGCAAATTAGATTTCTGAAGAGACTCTTTTTGTAAATTTACTTGTTGAAGATTAATGTAAGTTTGATTTCAATGATCATGTGTGTCTTTTAAAATTTAGCATCTGCTAATCTAAAAGATTCCATGTTGGCATCAGAAAGGGCCCACCGATCCATCTTGGTAAGATCATTGTAAATTATTAGTATATATTTTTATTTCTCGTACTTGCTATTTTGACTTCATGTTATTTTATTTTGATTTCACTATTAGAATTTATTACAAAGTGTGGCAGTACAGGAACAGTTGGATCTCCATCTTTCACCATACATGAGTCTATAATTGAGTATTCCACCACACTTAGCATTTTATTCCAGAATTTATTAGACTACATCTTGCAAACTCATGTACAATCAAGACCTGCATCTCACACCCTACATGCACCTATAATGGAGTGTTTTACTCTGCTTGGTATTTCTTCTAAGATTGATTGAGTTTTCTTTTAAATATGCAGAGTGTTAATTATTGTTAGTATAGTTTCTCTAGGAGATCAAGTCAAAGTTCATCTTTCCCTTTCATGAGCTAACAATGAACAAATTAGTCACCTAAGCAAGAGATTAAATCATATGCTTTTCTATGAGTTTTTCTTTCTGAATTTTGATTTGTGGAGAGTGTAATTTGAAAAGTGTGAAACAAAGTATTGGTTTTGGAATGTTTCTTATGTAGGCTATACTCATCAGACATAGTTAAACTACATGTTGTTGACACATATAGTGTAACAATTCTGTTGATTACGAATCCCCGTCGATAATTTATGTTTGGTAATATATTATGCATATAATTGCACCAACATTTTGGCGTTGTTGCCGGGGAGTTGTAAACAATAATAGGTAGTATTTGAATTAGATTTCTTCAATGGTTTTGGATTCGTTTTATGGACGAACTAAGGGCAGAGAGAAGACGATAATACTTGAGGGAAGATCCCACTCTCCACTTTAGTGGGGTTTCTCCAAATTTTGGTTGTCCTCTCCCTTTCATGCATAAATGTTTTTCTTTTAATGCAAGCATGTTTTTCCTTATTTTATGAAAACATGTGTTTTTATTTATGAAAATTTAGTTTTATTTATGATGAGATGACTTGTGTGAACCGATAACCTGGTGACAATAGTGTCCCAATAACACAAAGAGTTCAAGTTTGGTGTGTTTTATTTTTTCAATAGTTTTAATTTCTTAGTTTTAAAATTAAAATCTTTGATGATAAATCATTTTTGGAGTGTTGTAAGATCCCCTGAGTACTAATTTGTGTTGTGAGATAGGGATCATAAACCAGCTAGAGTAATTCATGAATGGTCAAGAGCTTGAAGAATGTTCCTCCAAGAAATTTCTCACATTCTAGAAGGATCTGGGATATCCACCTCTCAGAAAGAGCATATCTTGACAACAAACAATAATTTATTTGTCTCTCCACAAGGAGATTTAGAAGTCCCTTCAGATTCTTCTTCTCAATTTGTTAAGGAGAACAAATAATCATGGATAGAATTCAATGGAGAGAAACCATTGGAACTTGAGATTGAGGAGTTCTTAGCATGCCTCTCAGCAGATCCTGTATGTACTCCAAACACCAATCATCTTGAAGAAGATACTCTGCGTAGCATTGAAAAGGAGGACATTTTGTGTGACCTAAACAAAGAAGGGAAACACGAATATCATGATCCTATTGAAATATGGTTCCAATTAGTTATTAGGTCACACTACTCTTTTACTTTTCATTATTGTTTGATCTCATCATCAAAGAAGTTGGTCCTTCATACTCTGGTATGCATTAAAATTTATCTTTTAAACCTGAGTATGAATATATTTATAACCCTGTTACGCACATGGATTCACTGGAAGTATTCATATACTTGAAGGACATTTTCTTTTGTTCAATAAGAGTAGGATAGTAAATAAATAAATAAATGATGCATATAAGTGAAATGAAACCCATCATTCATACTTTTCATAAATGGGAATGTCAAGAGTTAAGAAAACAATCGGTTTAATATCTTTTGTTCCTCTAGTATATTTCTTTGTAAAAGTTATGACAATTTTGTTTGGAATTTTATGAGAAGGTAATCTCTTCATCCTATGAATGCACACATAATAATGGAAGGGTATTTTAAAAAGTGGAGAAGACATCCTTGTCAATGGAAGAGAACACTTAAGGGAGTACTTTATGACCTATTTCCTCAAATTTCTTCTTTTTCCTTAAGTTGTTAAAAAAGATGCATTCGTGCTTTATCATTACCTATCTATTTTAATACCACTATTTCACAAGGATGATTGATTAAGTGATGTTTTTAATATCAATTGAAACTAAATGTTAATTCCATACTATTTTATTCATATCTAATCATTTTTGGTCAAATAATTCATGAATAATGTATGCATTGTTCAACTTTTGACATTTCCCCTGGATTTTCTATTTGTAAGCATGAATAAAAATCTAGTTTTAATTAGTTCTATTGGTTTGTTTTTAGCAGTTTTTCACAACCCTCTCAGCAACCCTCCTCATTTTTATTTTTTAGCATCTCACATTGTGTGCATGAGGGCATGAAAAACCTCAGGCATGGGGGAGTGGTTTTTTGGACCTTCATATTCTTTTCAGCTTCTGTCAACAAGTCCAAATCAACATGTTTAGTGTTGGAATTTGATAGTCATTTCCATAATTCCGGTACCAGTATCGAATTTCTACATTAGTTACCTACAAAATCATGTTCCATTAATGTCTTGTTTTAGTACTGCAGAATCATATTCTGGTACTATTATGTTTTGGTACTGCAGAATCCTGTTCCGGTACTGTCTTGTTTCGGTACTGGAGAATCATGTTCCGGTACTATCTTGTTCTAGCACTATCTATTCTGGTACTACATAAACATGTTCCGATACTAGTTACCAATTTGGTACTGATGCCAAAGTGATATGATCTTTGTCCTGTACTTAACATTGTTTTCACTTCAGGTAATTGGAGGTATGTCTAATCTTTTCATGTTCTTTCTATCAAGGATCATTTAAGTCTTGTGTTGAACTATTCTTTACTCTCATATACATCTTCCTCCTACATTGTTACACTCACTCCTAAATGAATCATCCTTGCTATCCTTTAAGGAGATATTTTCACATTTATCTCTATATGATAATGGGTGCACCTGTCTTATTACCTCATCATTATGAAAAGTGATTAATAATTGAAATATCCATTGAAAAGTGGGGACACCATTATGTCTAATACTAACCTAGTTGATTCAACAAGTTCTTATCCAAGTTTATCTTTATAAGTTTCTCTTGGGAGGTATTGATGAAAACCTCATGTGGTGGACCACCCTTGCAAAACCTCAATGAACTTTCATGAGAACCCTAATAGGATTAACTAGAGGGACCTCTTAGTCATTATCTAAGATGTTCCATTATACATTGAATAACTGTGATTTAAGGATAATGTGGATGCTTTCACCCTTGGGATGATTGCAAAAAATTAATTATGTGCCTAATAACTCTAAAACACTCTCATACCACCCGCCTTCCTTATACTCTAAAGCTGTCAATGAACAATGTACATCATTCTAAATCTTTTGAGTAATATAATAAAAGGAAGTATCAGGAAGTGGAAGTAAACTCGTCAAGGTAATGAACAAGCCTACTGGTAGCGGGGCCATTCTTGTATGGTACTAAGGTAAACTCGTCAGGGTACTGAACAAGTCTGTTGGCAGCGGGGCTATGACAGGTAAAGGGAGATGAAAGAAATAAATTGGCACACATAAAACTAAAAGAAAAACCTCGGGTCTCATTCTGAAGAAATCATTATCAAATCAAGGCTAGGAGATGACCTTTATATCTCTCGGATAATGTTCTTAAGAACCTTCAAGTATCCACTTTAGGGTTCTATATTTAAAATAAATAGATTTTCATGAAAGTGGGACCCTCAGTATATGTAATTCACCCTACCTAAGCAAGAAGAGTTTCATCTCTAAAAACTTGGATAAGAGACGAGTCAATCATCTTGGGATGTATTCTTTTATGTGTTCCTCTCTTCAAATGGGATCTAAATTATGCTTATATCACTTTTATTTTAAAGGTAATCTAGGAAGGGGGCCTATTAGTCAAAGTCGTTATAAAAACTCTTGGCCACTATCCTATAATCATATTAGAGTCACATCCAACCCTTTATCTTAATTATGATCCACAACAGATTGGATAAAACTTAATGTCAAATCACTTATAGATCTAATCTATTACTTATGACTCCCTTTTCCATCATAACTATTTTTCCATGGGTAAGAAGTGTGAAGCATAGGCGAGGAGGTTTATATTGTATAGCAGGTTACTTAAAAGAGAACTTAAGGAGACGAAGAAGGTTGGAACTTCAGGGAATGCTTGATCGAGTCAGGAGTACCATTAATTTTAAAAATTTTAAGATCATTGTTGCATGAGGACATGCAATGGATAAGGCATGGGGGAAATGTTGAGCCTCCTTTTGTCACCCCCAATTGCCTTATCTTGTCTCATATCTTGACCAATTTTTCCTAATACATATGAACTCTCTGTGTATTTTCCTCAACATACATGTCATTTATCAATTATTGTGTACATATGAGGTAACTTATGTTTAATCATGATTTATGATGATTTATTAATGATTTGGATTGAATATTTGGTGTTTAAAGATCTCTAATTACTTTAAATGGTCTAAGAAGACATTATGAAAACAACCCCTATTCATTTGGTACATGTTTCAAAGTTCATAGAGTACTCAACTCATCCGGTACCAATGTTGTGCTCGTCTGGTACCAATGTTGTGCTTGTCTGGTACCTATTTCTGTGCTCATCTGGTACTAGATATAGTTCAAAATTTTGGAAAACTTCTAGAGGAAAATCGGGGACATGGGTTTCTTCCAGATAGATGTCTACATGCAAACTTGTGAGTCATAATTCACCCATATCACACGTGTGGACCTCCAGCTCAGGGGGAATGATTCTGCAAAAATATTAAACTGCCAACTTGTGCCTCGATTTTCGTGCATATGGTATCAGATCTAGAAATTATACGATATGGGTTTTGTCTAGAATGTGGAAAATTAAGAATTGTATGAGCAATTTTTCAAAATTCGAATTTCTCTAGAATATATGGGTTGATCTCTAACTTGAATCTGCCCAAATTGATGAAAAACCCAGATTTTTTGGATTTATCCTAAAATTGTAAAAAATAAATTGTAAAAATTGTTTTCTGAGTTTGGGGATTTAGTTTCATACATTCCTCCATGGATTTGAAGTATAAATAAGACTTCATAGGTTTGAGGAAGGGGGAGGAATTGTTATGTTGCAAATTGGATTTCTGAACAGACTCTTTTTGTAAATTTACTTGTTGAAGATTAACGTAAGTTTGAATTCAATGATCGTGTGTGTATTTTAGAATTTAGCATTTGCTGACCTAAAATCTTCCATGTTGGAATCGACAAGGGCCCAGAGATCTATCTTGGTAAGCTCATTGTAAATTATTAGTATAGCTTTTTATTTCTTGTACTTGTTATTTTGATTTCATGTTATTTTATTTTGATTTCACTATTAGAATTTATTGCAAAGTGTGGCAGTACAAGAACGGTTGGATATCCATATTTCACCATACATGAGCCTTTTATGGATTATTCCACCACACTTAGCATTTTCTTCCAGAATTGATTAGACTACATATTGCAAATTCAGGCCCAATCAAGATCTCCATCTCTCACCCTACATGCAACCATAATGGAGTGCTTTACTTTGCTTGGTACTTCTTCTAGGATTGATTGAGTTTTATTTTAAATATGCATATTGTTAATTGTTGTTAGTGTAGTTTCTCTAGGAGATCAAGTCAAAGTTCATCTTTCCCTTTTATGAGCCAATAATGAACATATTAGTCACTTGAGCAAGAGCTTAAATCATATTCTTGTATACGAGTTTTGCTTTCTGAATTTTGATCTATGTGGAGAGTGTTATTTGAAAATTGTGAAAAAAAGTATTGGTTTTGGAGTGTTTATTATGTAGGATATACTCATCAGACATAGTTAAACTACTTATTTCTGACACATGTAGTGTAACAACTCTGTTGATTACGAATCCTAGTCGATAATTTATGTTTGGTAATATATTATGCATATAATTACACCAATAGGTACCACACATTTGGAACTATTTTGAGTCTGGGCACAAGAAAGGGGATCATGATGGAGAAGGTGCATGCACAAAAATAGCATTCGTAGGAAATATATGAAGTTCACTACTACTTCCCTCATTCAATATGCAAAATCCATTGTTGAATGGTGTTTTTCAGTAATGGGAGAGGGAACAGGAACCCGTGAAGTCCAATCACACAAGAAATGACATGTACACAGATATGTTTTGGAGGTGGTCATTGTAGATCGATCACGATGGTATGAATGTGAAACAATCCAGGGAACTCGTGGATTCCATTCAATTAGAACATCCGACAATGAAATAGTTGAAATATGGACGAGAAAACTCTCTTGCTTTTGTGGTCCATGTAGTAGTAATGAATGAGATGACAGTGAATCGACAAACTGGGTTGATAAATGTGATCATGTATCACTCCTCATTGGTCAACGTATAAATATGTATTTATCCCAATTGGAGGAGGACCAATCAAGCATTTCAAAAAATTATGATCATGTTTAAGATCTCATACTGCTAGGTTCGTTGAATCCTTCTATTAAATTTTGAATAACTAGAATGAATGTGTTATGCTTTGGTCATTTAGTGGACTCACATTTTGTCACTCCATTTTTTGTAGGGCACATATACACAATGGTTTCCCC
>ML817677.1:44150-87611 GCA_009831015.1 Picea engelmannii | reverse complement strand
GTCTACCTTGACTACTTTTGTTGATACATCATGGCCCAAAAATTCTACCTCTTCCTTTTGAAACCTGCATTTGATTTGTTTGCATAGAATTTATTTTCTTCTAATAGTTTCAACACTGTCTCCACATGCTTGAGGTACAAGATCCAAATTTTGTTGTAAACTAGTATATGGTCAAAGACACAAGAACAAACTTTTGTAATTATGGACATAATAAGTTGTTCATAATTTATTGGAAGGCAATTGGGGTGTTGGATAGTCCAAAGGGAAAGGATTGGAATTCATATAGGCCTTCATGGGTACAAAAATTGGTTTTGGGAATGTCCTATTCTCGTATGCTTATATGGTAATTCCTTGATTTTAGATCAATCTTGGAGAGATTATTAGCATTGTGAAGTAATCCAATAGTTTGTCCACAATTGGACTGAGAAACTTATATTTAATAATAATCTTTGTTACCCCCTCAGTCTAGAGGTAACTAAGTATATCATGTCTCGAGGCCCACGGGTAGCATACATGGAGTGTCGAGAGTCAAATCCCCTCTAATTTACCATAGAACAGCATCCACTACACTGATTTGGCTCCGAGAAGAAAATAGGTCTTGCTTCATGAGGTAACAAGTCAAATCTCATGGTAAGTGTCATTTTAATATTTGAAGCATTTAAACATGTTGCAAATATTCCTTTCTTAATTATCGATCATTTTCTTGGAAATTATACATTTTTCCTAGTTTCACCTTGGTGGGTGGCATGGTTTCCTAGTAAGTAGGTCACCCTTGGGAAAAGGGTTTCTACTGGGTGGTTCCCTGAAGGGTCATTGTATCATTCATGCTCATAAATATTCTTCCATATGGTTTCCCTAAGGTCTTGAGAGAAATGAAATGATACTCCATAAGAATCAAGGACCTTCTAAAACATATAATTAAATGTCCCACTTGTTGGGGAAATGCATTTTGTGGTGTCTCTTAATTTCCATTGCATATGGAACTTTTTGTTTTTCTAACTTCAACTGCAATTTTGGTACTCTTTACTTTCCGTTGCACATAGTACTCAATGTTCAGACTATAATAAATTAAAGGAAAGGGCCTGGAAAAATGTTGCATTGCAAACGAAGGACATATCACACCCTCCACAAAGGCACCCATAAATGATACAATATGAACCCTTGATATGTCAATAACCCCATGCAAAAAAGTATTTCCCCGATCCACCTCATACTCATCACATGATCTAGATAGGGTCCTCCTGGGAAACATCCCTTGACTTGGAGATTGGCTTACCCAATAGGGCACCATGACACCCCTCCCATACCTAAATTAGGTAAAACTTATAAGTTCTTTGAGAATTTTTTTAGTTTTAAAACGGGGGTTGATGCACATGTTTGGGTTTGATGCACATGTTTGATGCATAGGTTCGACATTGGACTCCACATGAGGAATGCCATGGATGATGATGTCACCTTTGGAGGCACCTTGGCATCACTAGAGGATGAGGCCATACCCTTATCCACTTGGATGTTTGCATTTGGAGGCCTAGGACATCACCTCCTAGCCCTTGATTTCATCCTAGATGGCTAGGGTTTGATGCATGGGATGGAAGCATGTGGTGGTTTAACAAGAAGAGAACATAGCATGGCACTTTGGCACTTGAGGACATGACACATGGCCTTTGGAGGCCCAACGTTCCACCATTTCATCCTTGATGTCACACTTATGATCCATAGGTCACCCTTCTAGGGCATGACGTCACCTTATTAGGGTTATTTTTTATGTAAATTTTATATTTTGAATTTATGAAAGATAAATTAGAGGGGTCGACCCTCTTATGTTTTGTTGTTGACAAATTAAAGTGGAAAAATTGGTTTGCAAGGCCTCATATAAATAGAGGACCTTTCCATTTCATTTTATCATCACAACTTCTCGCCTTTGTGAGAGAACAAGTTTGAAATTTTTGCCCTTTTAGGGTTATTGGCTCTTTTACCTTATGCACTATATCTTGGAGTTCAAGTGTGTATGCTTATTTGCTAATTTTTGGATGGTATTTCCACAATTAGGGTTTATTCTTGTCATATATTAGTGAAGTAAGTAAATTTATGCAATTTTATATCATGTTATTAAATGTCTCATGGTGAATTTTACTTGTTCATATTGAATATTTTGCTTGGTAAAACCCTAAGAGAGGAGCATAAGTGATTCCTCCTCTCACAAGGTTAATTTCATCCATAAATTTGTGAAGGAAATCCTACATAGGGTTAGACGCCTAAATCCCTAAAGTTCTAGAACTTTAAGATTTTATCCCTAGACTCTTTATTGTTGACCTAGGTGAAGCTACAAGAAGGGAAAGAAGGTTTATAGGGCCCAAAAGTGCTTTCACCCTAGAAATTTTCCTCCTCAAGATTCAATATTTAAGGCCCTAATGTGCTAGCACCTTAGATATTGATTCCTACCTCTTGGTTGCATCTATATCAAGTTCAAATATTAGTTGTGTTTGTTTTTGTAAAGACTACATAGCCCTAAGGCACTAATCATTAAAGCTCTCTTGTGGTGAAAGTGATAAAAAAAACTCTTTATTTTCAATCTCTCAAGCAATTTACTAAATTTACTAACACTAACTTGAGCTAATTTGATTGCAAACTTGCTACTATTTCAAAAGTTTGCTACAATCATATAAATACTCTCATATTTTGTTGGCCCTTGGTTGTGTATTAAGGAAGAAAGAAAAAGCATGAAGTGCACAGAAGGCACAGAAACCGAGGAAGGGTCGAAGTGGTTAAAGAAGAATAAACGAAGGAGTGAAGTAAGGGAAAGCAAGTTTTTGAAAGAGAATATTAAGGAAGACAAATAAGCAAAGAGGATAGGTCATGGAAAAGTTAACAAGTGTAAAAAGACACGAATGGGTGCTTTGGAGCACCTCGCGGAGAAGAAGGAAGAACAAGTTGGTGAAGTCCTTAAAATGTGGATTATGTGGACCTAGGGTTTTGGTACCTAGGGTTTTTGCACCTAGAATTCAGTCTAGGGTTTCTAAGAGTCATAGAAGGATAAATAAAGGTCTAAGAAGAGTTGAGAGGGTTGTTGTTGGGATAGAGAGATTGAGATGTAAAAGTGTTATGTCTTAGAGCATTCTTGTACTTTGGATATTTAGTTGGGTGCGAAGATCAACTCTCTAGCTAGGTGTGCAGGGTTGGGAGATAAAGAGGAGAGAGAGAAGGATATGCAGCTAAGTGCGCATATAGAACTATGTATTTTCATCTACTTTATCAATAAAACACATTTCTGTGGATGTAACCCTAGGGGGAGGGTGAACCATGTAAAATATTTTGTTCTATATGGTTGATGTTGTGTTATTTTCTATCTTTTATATTGTTATTGCATTTTTTCCCCCTATTGAAGATAAGAGATATAACTAACTTCGTGAAGTTAAACATAATATTGTTAAGAATCTCTAGGTTATCTTGCATTGTTATTCTAGAATCATCTTGCACTTCCCCTGGTTTTAGACACCTGTGTCCTACAACCCCCCTATTGCTACTTCGGGTGAGACTTCATGTTCTTTGCAAGTGTTGTCGAAAGGGCCAATAGTTAGGGTTTGTTGGTGCACTGTTAGATTTGAACCCTAGGTCTACCCCTATGCCAACAAATGGTTTCGTTGTTGGGACCGAGATCTTTTTGAGGGAATGTCAAGGTGGTTCCCATCAAAGACAGAGATTCAAAATTGGATAGAAGAACAAGAAAGGGACTTCTTCGAAGCTCAGAACAAAAACCTTAGCATTAGTATAGAAGACTGGTTGGGAAGGTACATTTTTACTAACGTGCACGATATTTTCTTTGTAGTAGTTCATAAGGAGTTCTACGAGTGGTTAGCCAGATTAGCAGACACTCAATTTGAAATCAGATCTAGACCACCTCTGGTTTGGAAAACAATGTTGATTAAGAAAGTCAAGAGAGTCGATAACCCTGTGTCTAGAGTGGTGGATATTTGTTTTTATAGCACTATGGGAGGGTACATTACTGAGTTTGCAATCGATAGAGTAGAATCATATAGTCAAGCAAAGATGTATTTCTTCAAGGGACCTAGAGGGAGGTTTCTACACTTTTTGAAGCTGAATATTAAGATGCTATTACATGAGAATAATATCTTAAAGATACAGTAATCAGTTGGATTTGAAAGCTAATGTTCAAGAATTCAGACAACGAAAGTGACACATAGGCTAGACACACGCACAGTGGGAGATCATTCAGAAAGGTTCATCTTGAAAACATGTTTAAGCAGAGCTACGGGCCATTGGCACAAGACGAATATTTATACAATGGAGAAGAAGCAGGGTGATCAGACAGAGAATATTTAGAGTTCGCAAAGGTAGATGAAGTAGAGACTGAGGAACTTCACCGAGAAGAACTAGAAACTTCAGAGACTGTGCCTACTGTCAAAGTAAGTATTACTACTCCTCATGTTTTAGAAGCAATAAGTAAATAGAGTAACCAGAGTAATCAGAGCACTTAGAGCACTATTACAAGCAGCTTAGTACATACTCAATTGAGAAACCAAATAAAATCCATGGAATATGAAATGAGGTTACCCATTTTCAGAGGAGATGTATCTGAGGATCCTGACCAGCACTGGTTATTATGCAAATTTGTATGGATAATTAAGCAAGTCACCGACGAAGCTGTTAAGAGATCTCAGTTTAGTACTACCTTGATGGATCATGCACTGAGCTGGTATATGAAGTTTGTTACAGGATATATACAGCCTAAGCCAATGAATGATATTAAGATTGCATTGAGTGCAGAGTTCAAGAATCATAAGTCACAGTCACAGTGCATTACAGAGTTGAAGGAAATCAATAAGAAGGTAATTGAGCCTGTTTGGGAGTTTGATCAGAGGTTTAAGACCTTGACAGGTCATTTAAGTTTTCATATTCCAAACGAACAACATAAGGAATGGTTCACCGATGCCCTCCTGCCACACATTAGAGTTCCTCTAATGTAACAGAAGGTTGCTTTGCAGGTTGATGCATTAGAGATTTCCATGAAACTAGAAGCATCTCCTGTAGGAGAATCCATTCTAGGTATGAGTCATATTTTGAATCAATTAACTAGTTTATCTTTATAGGTTGAAGACATGAAGAAAGATAAAGGAAAGGAGAAAAGAGAAGACATATAGTGTATCATATGTAAAGCAAAGGGCCATGTCAAGGAGCATTGTCCTTTATTTAATGAATACTTGGCCTATGGATCCCCTAACCCTTTGAAGCAGGCTATTGTACCATGGTGTGAGGTATGTAGAACTAGACATTTCCCTAGTGAATGTTATTATATGCAGAAATATGTCCAGACACCCACCAATATTTATTGCACATTCTGTAAATATGTGGGGCATGATGAGAAGGAATGTAGGTCTTATGACCTCATGCATGAAAGTTCAAGGGATGCATATAGAATTCAAGGAGAATTACAACAATAAGGGAATGTTGTGTGGTTCAATTCCCTAGGAAAAGGAAACTTCAACCCTTGCGGTGGATTCAGAGGAAGAGGACGAGGAGGAGGCATGGATTGAGGTCAAGGTTAGATTATTTTCTATAACGGCACCCAGATAGGTCATTTGGAAAGGGATTGTTAGAAACCTTTCACTACTTGAAGCTACTGTAATTCATTCGACCATGTCATTGAAGACTATCCAATATTATTAGCCAAAGTTCAGGAAAGAAGAGGTGGAAACCAGCAATTTCAACTAATATCAGTTGAACCTCACGGTGAGGAACCCAGAGTCATTGTTATTAATAGAGGAGGCGTTGTCCAAGGAGAAGATAGGGTGACTCCAGGAAACACTATAGATGGATCAGGGATCAAAAGAGATTCAGATAAGGTGCCATTGTTTGATCCAAGGAAAGAGAAGCATACTTTTGAAGAAGAAAGGAGAGAATTTGTAGGTGAACATGCTTCTTCATCTAGGGAACAACCAAAAGTAAGGGAATGTGAAATTCCTCCAACATTTGATTTGTCTACCCCACTTAGGCAAGGAAAAGAGGTAATCAAGCTTGTGGACTTCTTGTATACTTCTATTAATTTGATTAAATATGAAAGAGCTATGAAAGAACTACAACACCTGATAAGACATTATGAAATTGGAAGAGTAGATCCTTTGTTGAATAGAGTTGTGAATCAAGTATCTAGAAAAAGGAAGACAAGCAAAGAACTGCAACTTAGTGCCCAGATTGGCGACTATGATGTCGACTATGTGGTCCTCAACCTAGAATCACAAGTGAATGTTATGACGAAGCAGACTTGGGAATTGATGGGAAAACCTAAATTGATTTACTCACCTATTATGCTCAGGATGGCCAATCAACAAGCAGTGAGCCACTTTGGAAGACTAGAGCAAGTCCCTGTAGAGATCGACGGAGTGAGGACATTTGCATACTTTGAAGTGATTGAGATAGATGATGATAGTTGTATTTATCCTGTGTTGTTGGGTATTGATTGGGCTTTCAACAATTTGACTATTGTTTATCTAAAAAAGAGAAGAATGACATTTGAAGGTGATGGCCTTAGGTTCATTGCACCTCTTGACCCTAATGAAGGTCGCAGATACACAAAACCTATAAGAGAAGAAGACCACACCTATGAGCTAGAAAACATCTATAAACTGACAGTAGGAAAACATGATTATATTAATCCTATAGTAGATGGAAATTTAAGTTGGCGAAGTGAGAGTGCATGCTCGTCGAATTCAGAAGAATCATTGGAAAATTGGCGGAACACAATGTATGAAGTTTCTACGTGGAAGTGTGCCAGATTGACTAAGGTAGTTCATTGGATTGGCACAGAAGAAAGTAATCTTCCTACATTTTATGGCTTGAATAATTTCAAGACATTTCTACTCGAATTTGAAGGAATTGTACCAATACAATAGAGGTTGTTGGCACTAGATGAAGCCTTGAAAGAAACACCAGCTATATGGTGGGAAGACCACAAAAAGAACATCACAGAGTGGGTACAATGTCACACCTTGTTGACAGTTCTCTTTTCAAAACAATATGAAGGATGTGAAGTTTTATACACAGGTTAGAGTTGTCCTAGGGACCATATGCAAAGTTGTGAGGAAGCCTAAAGAACCATTCCTAAAGAATAGTGGGTACATAAGTTCATTAAAACATTAGATACGACACCTATCAACTGGTATCTTCAAGAAAAACTACGCTTAGCCACTACAGATTGGTGTGGTATGACCCAGAACTTCATATATATGTTCCTATTTGAAAGCCTGTACCCCACAATAGATCAGGATTTACAAATTGTAACACAGAAGATATTTGAGGAGGTACCTAACCTCCCTCTTGAACAAGAATAAGATGAATGGACTGCGCCTCTTTAGAGATTACAAGGTTGTTATAATATTAATGTTGATGAGGATGATGACCCTAGGAATGTGAACATTTCATAAACTGAAGGACAAAGATACATAGAAGGGTCGGGGATTGAATTACATTTTGTTGGGAAGCCTATTAAAATTAAGAAGATTAACATTGGAATAGAGCAAGCACCTAAGTTAGCAAATGTTGGAGACTATTGGGATGATGCTACTATTAGTAAGATTACAAAACTATTGTATGAGTATCAGGACTTGTTTCCAACCAAGTTCATAGACATGAAGGGCATTAAAGGACCCATGGGAGAAATGAAGATTCCTTTAAAAACAGATGCAAGGCCTGTCAAGCATAGGCCTTACAAACTGAATCCCAAGTACAAGCAGAAAGTTAAGATTGACTTAAATAAAATGATGGAAGAAGGAATCATAAAACCAGTTGAAGAATCTGAATGGATCATCCCTATGGTGGTCCAATATAAGAAATTAGGAGAAATCAGAATCTGTGTAGATCTAAGAAAACTGAATGATGCATGTTCACATGGTCCATTTCCTACACCTTTTACTGATGAAGTTCTGGATAATGTAGGAGGAAGGGAATTTTATTCATTCACAAATGGATTTCCAAGCTATCAACAGATAAGAATTTATAAGGAGGACTGACATAAGACTACATTTGCAATAGAATGGGGTTCTTTTCAGTACATTATGATGCCTTTTGGTTTGAAGAATGCACCAACCATCTTCTCCAAGGTGGTGGTTGAAGCATTTAAGGAATTTTTACATAAGTTTTTGGAGGCATAATTTGATGACTGGATCATTTTTCGTCTACTGAAAGATCATATTGAATGTTTGAGATTAATGTTAGATAAGTGCAGGCAATGTCAAATTTCCCTAAACTTGAAGAAGTGTATTTTCTTTTCATCTTTTGGAGTGTTGTTAGGACACATTGTGTGGAAACAGGGGTTGTTGGTATATCCTTCCAAAATTTCTATCATTGTTGATCTACCTCCTCCTACTTCGGTAAGACAATTGTGCACTGCATTGGGACACACTGGATATTATAGAAAATTTATTAAAGGATATGCACAGATAACAAGACCTATGGAAAAATTGTTAAAGAAGGATAGTAGGTTTCAATGGACAAAGGAATGCCAACAGAGCTTTGACACACTAAAGCAGAAAATGGTCACTGCGCCTATTTTGGTTTTTCCATATTGGAGTAAGGAATTCCATGTCCATGTCGATGCTTCATCCATTGCATTAGGAGCAGTTTTGGCAAAGCCAAGTGCAGGAGATATTGACCACCCTATAGCCTTTGCTAGAAGGAAGCTTTCTACATATGAAATGAATTATACTACCACTAAAAGAGAATTCTTAGCTATGGAATATCCGCTACAGAAGTTTAGACACTACTCGTTCGGAGGACATTTTAGGATGTTCACAAATCATTATGCATTAAATTACTTATTCAACAAGCCAGTGTTGGGGGGAGAATATGCAGATGGCTACTATTATTCCAGGAGTATGACTTTGAGATCGTGGTCAAGCCAGGAAGAATGAATAAGGGGCCTAACCACTTATCCAGGTTAGAACATGGAGAGGAACCTACCAATTTGGACGATATACTACTAGATGCACAGTTGTTGGCCATCAGAAAAGTCGATGATCACTTCGTCGAGATAGTCTAGTTCCTGTCCACAGGAATGACACCTCGCACTGCATATTTTCAACTTATAGCTGGACAGTTATATAACATGGGACCAGATGAGATCTTAAAAAGATGTGTTATGGAGTCAGAAAGACCATTGATTCTTGCAGAAGCACATGAAGGCATCGCGGGAGGACATTACGCAAGGAAATCCACAACGCAGAAGGTTCTTAGAGATGGCCTATGGTGGTCCACTTTACATAAGGATTCTAAGGAATACTACAGAGCATGCGATGTATGTCAAAGAGTAGGGAATCCATCGAGAAGGGATGAGATGCCTTTAGCACCTCAGTTAAATTTACAAGAATTTGAGAAATGGGCTATTGACTTTGTGGGACCTATCAACACACCAGGAAAGTGCACAGGAGCTCGATACATTATCACTTCTACAGAGTATTTGACTATATGGGAAGAAGTAAGAGCAGTTAAGGACTATAGTGCAGCTACAGTTGCACGATTCATCTTTGATGATATCATAACCAGATTTGGATGCCCTAAGATCCTTATGAGTGATCAAGGCACACACTTCATTAACAAAACTATTGAAGCCTTGACCCAGAAGTTTGAAGTTCACCATCAGAAGATCACACCATACCACCCACAGGTGAATGGTACAGTTGAATCTTTCAATAATATTTTGTCGACAGCGCTGACTAAGATTTGTAGTTTTAACAGAGATGATTGGGATTTAAGAATTCTAGCAGTGTTATGGGCTTATCGAACTACTTGAAAAAAGTTAACAATGCAAACTCCCTTCAAGTTAGTTTATGGCCAAGAAGCAGTGGTACCTATGGAATACTTGGTTCCTATTTTAAGGATTGCAACATTTACAGGTATGGATGACACTGGCATTGTTTAAGACAGGCTCACACAGTTGATGGAACTAGAGGAAGATAGGTTCATTGCAGGATTTCATCAGCCGGTACAAAAAGAATGAGAAAAGGCTTACCATGACTGACAAATCAAGAATAAAACATTCAAGCAAGGAGATTTGGTACTTTTATATGACAGCAAGTTCATGAAGCATCCAGGAAAGTTCAGGACACATTGGCTTCGACCATTTGAGGTTTCCTACGTTACATAAGGAGGAGTTGTGTAGTTGAAGTCTCTTAATGGAGAATGGAAGGATGGTTTAGTGAATGGGAGTCGGTTGAAGCTGTATTGTGACAACCAGTTGCCTCGCAACTCTCAGTAAAAGCAAAGGAAGAAGGGTCTAGGTACCAGGTGCAGTTGAAATTGGGTACCAGACACAAAAAATAAAAGTCTTCACATGATATGGAGGGATAGAGAAGAAAGCACAAGTTGCTCCACGTAGTCTACAGTTGAAGCAATAAAGAAGGTTCAACCCTGCAGTGACTCGGGATGAGTCACATGTGAGTGTTGGGGGTCTGTTGGCCCTTGGTTGTGTATTAAGGAAGAAAGAAAAGATTAAAAAGGAAAACATATAAAGAATGAAGTGCGTAGAAGGCACACAAACCAAGGAATGTTCGAAGTGGTTAAAGAAGCATAAAAGAAGGAGCGAACTAAGGGAAATCAAGTCATTGAAAGAGAAGATCAAGGAAGACAAAGCAACAAAGAGGATAGATCGTCAACAAGTTATAAAGCAAAAGAAGACACCAATGGGTGCTTTGGAGCACCTCACGGAGAATAAGGAAGAACGGGTTGGTGAAGTCCTTAAAACGTGGATTATGTGGACCTAGGGTTTTGGTACCTAGGGTTTTTTCACCTAGACTTCATTCTAGGGTTTCTGAGAGTCATAGAAGGATAAATAGAGGTCTAAGAAGAGTTGAGAGGGTTTTTTTTTTGGATAGAGATATTGATATGTAAAAGTGATATGTCTTAGAGAATTCTTGTACTTTGGATCTTCAGTTGGGTGTGAAGATCAACTTTGCAGCTGGGTGCGTAGGGTTGGGATATAAAGAGGAGAAAGAGAAGGATCCACAACTAAGTGTGCAGATAGAACTATGTATTTTCATCTACTTTTTCAATAAAACACATTTTTGTGGGCATAGCCCTAGGGGGAGGGTGAACCACATAAAAATATTGTGTTCTATGTGGTTGATGTTGTGTTATTTGTTATCTTTTATATTGTTATTGCATTGTTGTTTTCTCCTGTTGAAGATAAGGGATATAACTAACTTCGCGAAGTTAAACATAATATTGTTAAGAATCTCTAGGTTATCTTGCGTTGTTATTCTGGAATCATATTTCACTTCCCCTTGTTGTAGACACATGTGTCATGCAACCCCCTTATTGCTACTTCGGGTGAGACTTTATCTTCTTCGCAGGTGTTGCTGAAAGGGCTAGTAGTTAGGGTTTGTTGGTGTGTTGTTAGAGTTGAACCCTGGGTCTACCGTTGTGCCAACATATTTCTTGCATACATTGATCTAAAGGTGGCCTAACTTACCTAGAAATTACATATAACAATTGGATATTAATCTACTAAGTTTATGTTGAATTTCTATTGTCAATTGTTGCATTTCTAAGGCATGTTTATTGTTGTTGTTACAAACTTGTACTTTCTATTATAAACTGTTGTATTATTGCAATTTTGTACCAACTATATCAAATTATCATTGTCTAGTGTCTTATGAGGTTTTGATTGCATGTTTATACTTGGAAATCAATCATATATATGTTATAAGTGTTTTTGTTTTGGGTAGGTATTCAAACAAATCCATACCTCATCCATTTCATAGACCTAGACTTCTCATTAGGTGATCAACAGAGGGGGTGGTAGGCTTGGATAAAAAACTTGTTACTTTGATCCATTGAGGTCACCAAGGAAGCCTCCCCTGTGGTGGACCTCTTCCATCACTACAATGAGGGGATTTGTTATGAAGGTGACAGTGGTATGATATCCTATAGTTACGCAATATTTGGTAATATTGTGTTGGGATTTGCACAATGACAAATCATGTGATGACAATATTGTTTAATTCTCTATAGTTGATACAGAGCCATAAGACCCATCCTTCTTTCTTATAAGTATGACCGAAGTTAAATATAGACTCTTTCTTTAGGTTATAATGCCACAATCCAATCATTCTTGAGCTAAGTGTTCATTTTATGTTTTATGTCTATGGGAATGCTTATAATATTATTTTCTAATCAGGGCTGATCTAGCGATAAATTCTATTATATGATCTCTGGATCATTACGGGGGAATACCATGAGGTACGTCTTGAAAAATGGTACCATATTTCCCAAGAATCTTATCTAGTCCTTTTGGATAATCTATTTTGTTAGAAGCTCCCTCCATTGAATAACAATGTAAAATATAAGCTTGGGCTCCTTTCTTAATCATTTTCTCCATTATGTTGGATGTGACTATTTTTTTTTTTGGTTTTTTTTTTGGGGGGGCGGGGTCACTCTTGATTCCATGAAACTTGTATTTTTTTCCATTTTCAAAAAGTCTTAGGGATTGTTTTTGTAAATTTAACCCCACCATACCAATCATGTCCAACTATTGGGCCCCTAATACTATGTCTACTCCTCTTATTTCTATGGCATACATAGAATAATACAATTGGTAATCATTAATAGACAACCCTACCTTATGACATTTCCCATTGGATGAAGTAATTTTGTTCCTTAGTATTGTAACTTGAAAGTCAGAGGTAGGGTACTTGAACATATATAATTGTTTTGATACTATAGTATTGATTGAATTATGTTAATTACCATTCTTTTCTTCTTAATGTAACAAAAAACCTTAAGAGTGGGGTTGAGAAATACCCATCACTGTAGCAATAGAGAGTGTTGGGATGGTACTTTGATTGGTATATTTTTCAGGGGTTTTGGATTATTCATTCCAATCTTATGATTCTATGTCATACATAGATAAATCACCTACTTCTTCCTCTTTTTCAGTATCACTGATATTTACTTCATAGAGGTAGAATTTTTTTCTTTGCATTTATGGCCTAGACTCCAATTAGGTGCATGACATTTAAACAATGATTTTTGAAATTATTTATGTCAGATGGAAGAATCATTTTGTTATAAGTAATATAATTTTATCTTTGTCTTTAGTAGTGGAAACAAGGAGGTTGTCGATAAGACATTAATTTTTCTTCAACAAGTTTTTCTTTTAGTCATGTTTTCTCGACATCCTTGACATATATCAATTTGAGTTAATTTATTATGTTTTATTTCAATCCTGATATGGATATTTGTAGGTGTTGTTGATAGGAAACAACAAGGAAATTATCTAGGATGTGAAAACTCAGTTTTTCTCTAAATTTGAAATGAAAGATCTTGGTACTGCAAATTTTATTTTGGGCATGGAAATTAAAAGAAATAAAACAAATAGGAAACTCTGGTTGAATGAAAGAAAATATGTTTATTCAATATTATGGAGGTTTAATATGTAGGAATGTAAACCTGTCAAGGTCCCTATTCATGTAGGTGTAAATTTAATTGTAGATCGATGTCCAAAGACACGGGAAGAGGAAGAGGACATGTCCCATGTTCCATATGCTAGTGTGGTTGGAAGTTTGATGTATGAAATGGTCTGTACTAGACTGTACATTACACATGCAGTGGAAGTTTTGAGCATGTATATGTCAAAACCATAGAAGGATCATTGGGAAGCAATAAAGAGGGTTTTATGATATTTGCGTGGCACTACTTATGAATTGTGTTACCAAGGAAGACCAAGATTATATAGAGTGTTGGACATACATGGATTTATTTATGTAGAGTGGGTTGGAGATATGGATCATAGAATATCTACAAGTGGGTATGTGTTAAACATATTTGGAGTAATCAGTTGGATGAGAAAAATACAATCTATAGTGGCACTCTCAATTAAAAAATTTGAATACATAGCAGTTACTCATGTAAGAATGGAATCTGTATGGTTACATATATTGTGTTCAATTATTAGGTTGGTACAACATGAAATAAGGATAGATTGTGACAGTTGCAGTGCAATATTCTTGGCGAAGAACCCAAATTATCATTCTAAGTCAAAGCATATCGATGTTTCAATATTATGTTTTTAGAGACATGGTTGAAGAGAAGAAAGTGTTGTTGGTGAAGGAGGGTACTTTGGAGAATGTTGCAGATTCATTAACAAATTTTGTGAGCACTGAGAAGTTATCTTGGTGTAGAGACCTGATGGGAATTTCTTCTCTGGATTTGGTGAGCATGAAATCATGTGACCCCTGTACGCAAAGAAAACAACAAGTGGGAGAATATTGGGTATGTATTATTCTTTCTCCTTTGGTGTGGGTGGTTTTCTTCGTTTAACGGTTTAGTGTCACATGATATTCTAGCCCATGGTTTTCTATTTTCGGTTAAGGAATTAAGGTTTTAATCTATTCAAGGTCAATGGATTAGGGTTTTTTTGGATTTTGTGAGATCCCATATATTGTATTGTAAACAATGAATTTGGATTATGAATATAATTAGAGGTGTGGCTATAAAATAGGTTGTTAGTTTTCCCATTTCGGTTTCAAGGGTAAATCTTTGTGTATATGTGTGATTGCAATTGTTTTATTCTCTATGTCAAGAATTTGTGTGTGTGTTGCATTAATGTAAAAGGTTTAAAACTAATATTTGGTATCAGAGAAGTTATTGGCTTTAGGAAGACACTATCGTGGCTAATGGTTTGGCTTGGATCTATGATAAACCTTGTTACAATGGGAGCTTTGCAACATTGATTCTTGGGGTGAAAATAAATGGCGAGTAGTTAAAAAATAGAGATAAAAAAATTTAATAGGAAAAGTTTTCAGTTGTCGAGGCTCAATATGGAAGATATTTTGGTAGACAAAGATCAATGGGTCATTGTAGATCCAGGTACTACACCTATAGGAATGTCAATAGAAGACTGAAAAAAGTTGGATTGAAAGTCAAAGAGCACAATCTAGTTGTGCCTCTCATATTCAATTTTATTGTTAGTGGAATCCTCTAGTCAATCCATTATGGAATACATTAGAGGCTTTGTATCAGTCTAAGTCCTCGGTAAACAAACTTTTCATGTGGAATAATTTGTACAACCTAAAGATGAAAGATGGAGACTCGGTAACAAAGCATATGAATGCCTTCAATACTGTGGTAAGTCAGTTATTATCAGTTGATATTAAGATTTAGGATGCAGATAAGTGTATAAGTTTATTGTGATATTTACCAAACTTGTGGGATAGTCTGGTTGTGTCCATAGGCAGTAATGCAACTACTTTAAGTTTTGATGGTGTGGTCTCATCCTTGTTGTCGAAGGAGATGAGGCAGAAAAACATGGAAAGCTAGAGAAAATATGCCTTATTTGTAAGAGGATTCTCCTATGAAAGAAATAAAAATAAGTCCTCAAGTGGGAGATACAAATCTAGAGGAATTTCTAAATCTCCAGGAAAAGTTTTAAAGGTATGTTGGAGATGTGGAAAATAAGGGCATTACAAGAAATGATGTAGATCCAAAAGTATTGATAAAGAGAAGGGATCTTATGATGCCCCTTCTATGGAAGAAAAAAACTTCAGAGATGAAGGAGGGGATGTGTACTTGGCTTCTTCAACCACACATGCAGATAAAGAGGCATGGCTAGTCAACTTAGGTGTATCCTTTCATTTGACTCCTCAAGGGAGTGGTTTTGCGAGTATGAAAGGTATGATGGGGGTGATGTTTTTGTAGGAGAGACTTGATAGCCAAAATCATAGGACAAGGAAAATTAAAGTTGAATCTCATGGATGGTAGGGTTAGAACACTCCGTGGTGTTATGCACATATTAGGCTTGGCCAAGAATTTGATTTCTATAATCAATATGGATGATGTAGGTGTAAAAATAGTGTTTGAAAAGGAAACTTGTAGGATGGTTTGAGGAATAATCGTGTTGTTGAGGGGAGTTCGAATTCAAACTTTGTATAAGTTGTTGGGAAGCACTACTAGTGACGGGTGTAAAAGTTCCATTGTTCCTAATATTGGAGTTGAAGAAGAAAAAAATCTTGCATTATCTGGAGAAAATACTATGTTGTGGGATAAAAGACTAGGGAATATCAAAGAGAAGTGGATTCGAGTACTACAAGGTAAAGGTATGGTTGAAAGTATGTCAAATTTCTCTCTAGATATTAATTTATGTGAACATTTCTTGCATGGGAAGAATAATTAGGTAATATTCTCCTCTGGTGCTACGAGGGCAGGGGGGATTTTATAGTTGGTGCACAATGATGTGTTTGGACCTTGTTGGGCCCCAACAAATCCCCCTAAATTTTTACAAAATTTAAAGGGCCCCCATTAGAATCTTGATAATTATAATGAGCTACAGAATCAACCTTTTCAAATAGTTTCATACCTTGGCTTGCTTTGAGACAAACTTAAGACATTCACTATAGTATGATATATTCATTACAAGATTATATGTCAAAAATTTGAAAGGAGCACAAAAATATCAATTTAAACAAAAACGTTAATTTTTATCAACTGTTTACTTTCATTTGAATTATGATTATGTGTTCTTTTTTTTGCTCATTAGCAAGTTTGACTATTTTGAATAATGGGTTCAATACTTCATCAAATAATATCTTGGTTGGTTTCTCATTTTCATAAAATCATTTGGTGATATTAATTAATTAAATTATTTTTTCATTTTGCATCTCATCTCAAAATAATAATAATAATAAAAGAATTATCTATCATTTGTTTGATTTTGTAAAAAGCTAAAATTAATATTTTTTCTCCATTAACTTGAAGCTTCTAGATCATATTTGAAAGAAAATTATAAACAATGTTTGTTTATAAGTTATAGTTAGTTTAAATTCATTTTTTATTTTTCTAGATTTTGTTTTATTCACAATTTTTAGGTTATTAATTTAGGTTTCTTTTTGTTTCACAGGTTTCTATTATCAAATATTTGATACGGATCTGATCATGGCTTGATTTTATTATCCAAATCAGAATAGACAAGTGATTCCAAAACCTTAATAGAACAACATATATGCATTTTGGCTTTAGCCTTTTGTTTATAATGTTGTTATTTATGTTTGTTTTTTTAATCCTGTTACATGTGCAGGTCTGATATCTTTAGATTAAATGATCTGTGATGTATAGGAGGTTTATATTATAAATACCATCTATCATTTGCTTCATCAAAATACAAATATTGTGATTATATATTTGATTTAAATAATGGGATTTATCTTTGAGTTTTAAATTGAATGATAAAATGAATAGATTGCTTCCATATTTATCTTGTTGTAATCATGTATAATTATGAGATCACAGGTTTATGTTTGTGTTTCCTTTTCTGTCATTAAAACCTAAGCTACCAATACATGTTCTGAATTTATTTAGAACAGTCATAAGGTTCATTGCAGATTTCTCTCTTGGACATGGCAGTTGGATGTTCACCACTCATGCAGATGCTTGGATACACCTCACTGATGTTGGACAACTGAGAGGGGGGTGAATCAGTTGTTATCGTTCTTAAACAATTATGCTTCTTTTAAATTCTTTACAAGGCACTCAATGATAATCACAATAATGCAGAGAAATAAGCAATGGCACATTTAGCATCAGTCACATATATGAGATATACAGAGACAGATATTTCCCGAAGAAACCCATAAAGGATAAAAACCTCTTCTTCTTTATATGATAAGTATTATTTACATTCTTTACATTATCATACATATGAGCACCAGCTCATTGTGAGGCTACAACCTCCTTTTTTGCAAGCTGCAACTTGCTGAGAGCACCAACTCTTTGTTTTCTCTAACACCCACTAGAAGGAAGCACCAACTCCCTGGTTTCTCTAGCACCAACTAGAAGGAAGCACCAACTCCCTGGTTTCTCTAGCACCAACTAGAAGGAAGCTACAACTCCCTGTGTTCAAGCACCACTTGAACCTCTGAGGACACCCATCCTCCCTAGCACCTCCCTACCGCCCTGATTAATGAATATGTGTTACTGAAACTTATTACAGTGATATAATGTTCAACAATAGCTTACCAGTCTCATCATTGTTCTACAAGGTTTCGCTGCTCTATTTGCCTCACTGTCTTCCTGCACGCATCCATTTCACTTTCTGTTCTTCTGTCTGTTGTTCTCTCTGTGCAATTCCCATTCCATGCACCTTTTGTCTTCTCTCCATTTCAGTTGTTGCACTCCACCTCCTTCTTCACTCATGCATCACTCACAACAGCAACAACACCATCTCTTCTTTTCTCCACATTCTTATACTCCCTGTGCATCTTGTACATGCTCTCTATGCAATGGTTCTACGTCCTCTGCATGTCAAGTGCTCTGCCTTTTCATCATGGAAACTCTTCAGCTTCTCTGTTTGTTAAGCCCATCTGTCCATCATCACTGGGTGTCATGATCAAATTCCTTCGCATCACCAGCAATTGAGATTCTTCATCTTTTGTTGTCGTCGACCTCAACCTCTCTGTCACAGTTAACGACTCCAATGCTCTTCCAGCTATCAATAGCCTCCATGAACAATATTTTCTCCTACTGGAAGATTCCTTGTGACCCTTCAGTTCCTCTGGAAATCACATAGAAGTCTCTTCGAGTCCTCTGGCAGAAACCATCAATGGTTTCTAGCAGTTACACTGAGAAGTGCTACAGTATCCCTCTGATCTTCTTCAATTTCATTTGCACCGTTGGATTAACTTCTCTAAATCTTGCGTTCATTTCGGCATTCTACTCTTCGGCATTTCGGGATCAGCGTGGTGGAGGATTTTAGTACTCTCCATTTCTCGACCCCTGAAACTCCGAAAAGGAGCTTGTCTTCACTAACTCCGTCCCCCATCTTCTGTCGATGTGACCAACGGCTGTGACCTTCGGCTGAGCCTAAACTCATTTTGCATTTCGAAATTTCGGCAATGCTGTTGTTAGGTTTCTCGACTTTCCAAGTCACGGTCCCCGAAACTCCGAAACAAGAGATTAACTCTTCGACAATGTGACCAACTCTTGTGACCACAACCTTAGTCGAAACTGCATTTCACAATTTCATGTTTCGTCATTTCGACACTTCGACACTCTTGGTGGTGAAGTTTTTTGACACTTCAACTCCCGGTATCTGGAACTCCGAAATGGAGTCAGATCAATGGTCTGGTA
Source organism: Picea engelmannii (assembly GCA_009831015.1). Lineage (NCBI taxonomy): Eukaryota > Viridiplantae > Streptophyta > Pinopsida > Pinales > Pinaceae > Picea > Picea engelmannii. The sequence goes on along the minus strand of ML817677.1, from coordinate 68,483 downwards.
CTCCAGCATTTTTCATTTCGGTGAATCGGCATTTTGGTATTCCTGTGGTGAAATACCTTGACATCTCCAACTCCTGGTATCTGAACCTCCAGTATGTAGTCTGTGACATTTCGCGACTTCGGGTTTCGCGATTTCGGGACTCCTGTGATGAAGAGTATTCACTCTTGACTTCTCCTACTCCCGGTATCCAAAACTATGGTATGGAGTCTTTATCATTTCACGACTTCAGGACTCTTTATGATGAGAGTCTTTGTCATTTCCATCTCTCGGTATCTGAAATCCCAGTATCCATGATCCGGATTATTTTCGGCACGAAATGAGAGCGGAGATATAATAAAGAAATGCACAGAGATATTGCAGATATTCAATAATATAACAGAAATGTATCAGAGATGCAACCATAAACACATATATACAGTAATACACAATTTCAATTAATCAGAGAAATGTACAGAGACTGTAAAAATACAGAGTGAAAGACTCGCTAGAATGGTGGCAGCTTATTTCTGAGAAGAGATGTGACGGCTACTCGCATTCGCAAGAAGATGATTACAATGAGGCTTGGAAGGCCCTTTTACAATAGACGGGAATGCCAAAAGTCCTAGACATCCAAAAACCTAACCCTAGGAGATGAAGCGCCAAAAGTCATGTGGGCCCCATTTGGGTAAGTGAGTACATCAACTTCCCAGGGTCGTAATTTTTGCATCCGATCTCTGTTTTAGGCGTGTGATAGCTCATTGGAAAGGTATTGTCAATTATGCCTTTGGCTATCATTGGGAACCTAGATCTCAAAAAAACCTTCATTTGGACCCTCAAAATGGCCCCGGAAGTTAAAACCTGCTAAAAATAGTAAATTGCCAAAATGGCCAGAAAACTGTTTTGAGCCATTTGGAAAAGGTGGGTGGCCACCGATATCCACCTGGATCAATCCAATACTTTGAAATGGAGTCATATCAATGGTCCATTATCTCCTCGAACCAACAGCTCAGATCATTTCTCCATTTCACATTTCACGATTTCGGGACTCCTGTTGATGAGAGTCTCTGACATCTCCATCTCCCGGTAACCGAAATCCCGGTATTCAATACTTCGAGTGGTGCACCTGTTTCGGGTTTTCAGGATTTCACATTTCAGCACTTCGGGACTCCTGATGATGAGAGTCCATGACATCTCTATCTCCCGGTAGCCGAAACTTCGAGCGATGCGCCTGTTTCATGATTTTGGGGTTTCACATTTCGCGACTTCGAGACTCCTGTGTTGGAGAGTCTCGACTCTTGACTTCTCCATCTCCTGGTAACCAAAACTCCGAAATGTATTCTTCATTGAGGTTCCTGTTTTGGGTTTTTCGGGGTTTCACATGTCACCTTGCTCGTTAAAGAGCGTGTAGGTTCTCTTGGATCCAACATCGGTCGGACCTTTGGCTCAAATCTGACATTCATCGGGAAATATCAATGAGATCCATCGTTGCATACTCTGATCTTGTTGAGATTGCTCTGCATCATCTTCACAAAAGACTTCTGGAGCCCGCCTGGCACATCCTTCCTGTACTCAAGCCATCATCATTGTTGTACTTGCCATCAATGACAAGCATACACTGCCTGTAAAACATGCCAACAACTAATTCACTGACAAGATAGCTTCTTTGTATTTTTTTGTCATTTACATATCATTGAAACTAGAATGTACGGTTCATCTTTGACTATTCACATGTTCATGTTTCATTAACTTTTTTTTGCAAGATTCTTTAAATTTATAAAATAAAAACAATAAGTATTTGTATGTGTTTTCTTTATCTGCTTCCTAGAAGCAATCATTTTTCACATCGATTTTTGTAAGTTTAAATTAAAACTTGCATCTTGTAAATCATGTAAATAAACGAGACTTGTATATCTTCTGCTTAAATACAACTACTACAGTTACATTAGAACATATGTACATATATATATATATATATATAGATATATATATAGTGTTTAGTAATTAGTTAGTTATTTCATCTCTTTTATTTATTTTATTTGTTTCTTCTAGGACTTTTAGATTAGCCAACGGAGCCATTAAACCTGTCAGAACAAGTTATACCAAACGGCTTGGGTTATTTATACAACCCCGGACCGGACTCGTTCTTCCAATTGACGGATGGTCATTTTCGCCCGTCAACAAATGACGCTAGAAGGAGGGCTGAATAAATTTAATGATTAAATGTTTCACCCCTTAGCGTTTCATAATTCCAGATTTATAAATCCTTCTTTTGCATCATCTTGAAATGCACTAGAAGGCAGTCTATACGGACAAGCTGGCCTTATAGGAGTCTTTGTTTCGAATTTAATTAATTTCCCATGGCTCCCTAAATCACTGTGTTGGAACATGCTTTCCACTTCTCATTACCTGATATTCCCAATGATACAGTCTCTCACTTGTCAAAACTCACCTTTGATGGTGGGGGGGATGTATCTGTAAAAGACCATCTTAACAAGTTTTGGTGTAAATGCATCAAGCATGACATTTATGATTTAAAGGTTTTATGCAGATTGTTTGCTTTCACTTTCAGGGGTCGGATTAAACATTGGTTTGAGTATTTTCCAGCATATCACATTATTGATTGGTTTCAGTTTGTAGATGAATTTTTAGATGATTTTGAAAAATATAATTACAATTAGTTATGTGAAGAATTTCAGACTTTACTAATCAATGGCAATTCATCTCCAGAAATCTTTTCAACAAGAATCTATCATTTTCTCTGTAAATTTAATCTTCATGACATGTCATTTGTACTAAATCTTCTCTATGATGCTTGTGTCCCTTTCATCCAATCACATTCAATCGTGAATGATGAATCGGTTGCAAATACTATCACTCAATTTCAAGAAGAATTGTGTTCACGGGATGAGAGGGATCCATCCGAAAATGTTGAACAAGCAAGGGAGGTAGAATCTATTGAAAATGTTATTACTGACAATCAAATTGGTTTTTCCTCTAAATCATTGTATTTTCAGTCCTCGACCATCGTGGAAGAAGATTCGATGTTGGGTCAAGGTGAATGTCCTCATTCTCCTAACTCTTTCTCTAATCAGTATTTAAATTCAGTTATTGAAGAAGACTTAGGTGATGAAAATGATCTTAAGCATTCTAACATTCCAATGAAACTGATTAGAGATGTAGATCTGCAATTGGAAGAAGAAACCTTAAACCCTCATCTACAAATCGTACCTTATCAACATGAAAGATCAAATGTTTTTCATGAAAGTTTTGAATTATCTATCGTACAGGAGGCAAATTTAGATGATCATATTATGTTGAAAACTTTATCACCAAAACAGAGTGAAATTTTTAAGGAACATGAAGAGGAATGTCTTGAGAATACCATTGTTAAATATCATAGATCAAGATATTATTTTCACGTGCTTATTTCTGATTCCTTTTACTCTTTATATCCCGATCTCTTCTTAGATTCTGGTGGATTTGATACTTTACCCACGGTATCTTACTCTTTTCCACCACAATCCAATCTTTTTGATATGCCAAAATTTGGTGAAACTAATTTCAAACATAACACTTATCAAGTTGGATTTGATTCTCTTTCACTTTCATCACTCGAATGGAAAAATAACATGTTGCAAGATGATTTTACACGATTTATTTTTGAAAAAGAAAATGCACTCATCCTTATGGAGATCGAATATTCTACATTGTATATTCGTTATTTGATTAGTTCAAATTTTAATGTTTATGCTTCACATTTTGAAATGATCAATCTCATCAAAGGAAGCATTCAAAACAATATAACTGATGTCATGAATCCTCTTATGATATGTTCCCCATTGATATATCCATTTCATCAAAGTCATAGTTTGCATCCTAATTTTTGTGACATGATCTTAGAATGGCATGAGTATTCGTACCTAAAAAATCTTCATAATAAGGATAAAGTCGTGCTTGCTTTGTTTCTACCTAAATATCTAAAAAGTAAGTATCACATGATTTTTTTAGATCCTCTGTATGAAGAAATTGATGAACACTTAGAGAATTGTCAAGAGGATGGGGCATTTCGGCTTTGGTAGATGGTTATGTCAGGTCCCCGTAATATTGACAAGTTTTCCAAACTTACTTATGTTCTTCCATGCCATTATGACCCATATCATGACCAGATTGCATAATGGTTGGAGGATTCATACATCAAGAAGTTTCAAAAAAATGGTAAGGTCGTGCTTGTTTTGTTTTTAAAAGAATATATAGGAGGTAAGAATGGCATATTTCTTTCTCATCTACAAATACTACATTATTTTATTCTGATTTTCAATTTTCTATGCCATGCAGGATTGAAGATGCTCTTGTGGTTGCATTGGAAATACGATTTTACTTAGCGTTTTGATCTATTTAGTAGTTAGAGTAGGTTTAGGAGTAGGTTTTCCTTTAGTTTTATTTATAAATATTTATTTGTGTAATAATGCAGTTATGAACATAAGTGGGCACACCAAGAGAACCATGATATGAATTTTGTCAGGGAAGTCCACTTTAAATCTTTTTCTCTCTGCTTTTCATTGAATATTTCTTTTCGAAAACGTAGTATCATCATGAAAATTTTAAATGGAAAGTAAAGAGATAAGTAAATTTGAACTATCAATTCAACCCTGACCCAAGGTGCCACGAATAGGATTGCACTCATCCTAATAAGGATTTTTCTATTTTTAGTCTCTTTTATTTTTAATAATAATGCTTGGTCAAAGTAACATCTTATGCATCACTGTTGTAGGAAAATCTCCCTACGGACAGGTAGATTGCCTCAAAGAGCTTGACCATAACTCTAAGACAGAAAATGCTTAACGTGGAAATTGACTTCCTTTCAAATCTACACAAACTAACACATGATAAGAAAGGAGAATAGAAGTAACTCTTTATCGACGTTTGTCCCTGCACGCTCCAAATCGAGCTCCAAACTCTCGCTCATTGCTGAGTCCTACAGACAAACAAGATACGACCACTTCCTACTCTATTGGTATTAGTCTGAAATAGATCTATCTACTAAAGAGACAAATTCATGTGAGATTGAACACGAATTAGAAAGAAACAGGCCAAGCAAATTATATTAATGAGGGAAAAACATTGCTTATAGCCATAGATGAATTGCAGCAGCTCTACCAAGTCCTCCTTGTCTACCCCTTTCTCAAAATATTCACGATCTGAATGATGAAAACTTCACTGATTGATCCCTATGAGATCATAGGTCTCTTGCTTCCAAAATATCTCTGTTCCATCACCACTTATGAGATCATAAGTTTGGTGTGATTCTCCTTTTCCAGTCCCTTTTCACCATTAGAAAGCTTGCTTATATAGCCTTGGAGAGGCTTTAACCACTTGAGATATCCTTGGGGAAGTTGAGGATTTGCCTCCTTAAGTTAAGGATCTGCCCTAAGATCATGGCTGGACTAGGGATTCAAATCCAACTGCCTTCCAAGAATGAAAATATGCTTCCCCCATTCATCTCAACAGCTTAACTACTGCCCAGAATAGGTAGCACTCCCTCAAAAGGACCATCAGAGCGCTGTAGCGCTCCCTAGTAGGCTTTAGGGGGGCGCCAGCGCTTACAAAATCCATAGCACTCCCTCAAAAGGGCCAGGGGAGCTTTATAACGCTCCCAGACAGTGTAAGGGGGAGCGTCGATGCTCCCAGAAGAGGTATAGGGGAACGCTCTCCTCCAAAACTCAGTTTTTGAGGTGCTTTCAGATGGCAAAAGGTTTTTAAGCCTGCTGACTCATTTCTCCTCTTCCAAATCAAATGTTTGAGGTGTTTCAAGTGTCCTTCTCATGTTGTTATAGGCACGACATAGGCATCATGGCAGTATGCTTCCCTGACACTTGCGACACTTGTGAGCAACATGCGACACTTGCGACCTTTGTAATTACGACACTTGCGGCACTATCAAAGTGAGTATTTTTTATGTGTAACAGATTGCCCCCCAAAGTATGAAGTTAGAAGACAGGAACTGATAACTAAAATTCTTTGTAGACTTTCAAGCAAGGGTATAGACGCAGAGAACCTGACAGACGCTGCACACAACCATCCAACAAATATCATGACAGATTTCAAAACCCAAGGCAGGCATACCTATGCTTGGGTGATCAAGACTTGCAAGATATGGCCGCCATAAAATACACTGCGGATCCATAATTGTATTGATAAAAAGGTATAGCCACCGAAGATAAAATGTGGATCTATACTCTGATGACATGAACTGATCATAGCCGCGAAGAATACACAGTGGATCTACGAGATGACAAGACATAGCCACGACCAATACAAAGTGGATCTATGTAACAATATATGTGTCATTGTTCAAGAGAAACTCCTTCGTAACCTGGGCAAAGTACATATCAAAGTGATCACTCAAGCCAGGGTCTTCTTACCGATCCCGATGTAGTACGAATCTAACCATGTGAATAGATGTTCTGATGTCGAACATGGAAGAAACCACTTGATTACCGGTCAATTATGTAAACCGTTAACAAGCGCGATGGAAATCACCATTAATATCAATGATTCCCAAGGTACCCTAGTACATTCCAACGAATGTGAATGGATGAGCTGGAGTCGAACATCCATGGAATCATCCAATCAGAGGTCAATGATGTAAACCTACTGTCGAATGTGAGGAGGCCTGCCATTGATGCATGAAGGTCCCAAAGTACTAACTGGTTTCTAAGCCTGATTCCCAGATAATTTGTTGAAGTCGACAGGAATAGACTCGTCGAGGGAGGGCCTTGATGTATCCCCCATCAACGACATGAAATGAACATGGAGATGTAATTGGTAGATCAAAAGAACATGGACTGACACGGGTTTTGAGGCATTATATTTGGGATTGCTGACTCTCGAGGCAGATACTTCCCTTGAACACTGAGGCACAACAACAAAACATGACATGGACCAAAAATTGATGATGCAGTGGATGCTGTGACTTGCATCGGGTGATCCAAAGGAGTGAAATAAACTCAAAGGATTGGCTCAGTGCAGAGGTTCAACAGATTACAATGCGTGCAAAAACAAAGTGTTGTGTTCAAGGGTGACTCTAAGAAATACTTGGTAATGTTCTCAAGAGACTGCTTGGCTTGCTTCTTTCAAATTTTCCCCCCTTCTTGGATACCATGTCAAGGGACAAAACTCGGTCATGGCCTCTAGGAGATCTTCGCTGGATGGAAGATAATCACTCGAGAAAGGACACATGTCGAGGGTCGTGCTAGGAGTAAGGAGATCAGGCTCCAATAATCCTACCGAAGAGATCACCATGTAAACTACCGGATCCAAATCATCGGAATTTGAGGTCATGGGAGAAAATGTCACATAATTGACATGCGGAGGGGGTGATACGGTCTGCATATAGGAACCACTTAGGGAGGTAACCCAGTTGGGGCCAATGAATGAAAGTTTATCAATAGTCACAATTATTCCATCATGAGGGAAATATATCACACGGAAAAGAGTGGATACAAGAGCTTTCATAGCATAGACATAATCCCGCCCAAGGAGTAAAGTGAAATCCTCAATCACTTTGACATTCCTCAATGGAGGAATGGGATCGACTGATGGTGAAACTGGATCAACCACTTGAGTTTCATTCTCCAAGGGAAGAATGGGGTCAACGGGTGGAAACAGATTGACCACTTTGGTGTCACTCTCTTGATGAAGAGTGGGGCTGATCAATGACGGAACTGGATCAACTACCTGAGTTTGTGGTTCAATCGAGGAGGAAACTAGATTGACCACCTGATCTACCGGACTGACCGGGGATGGAACCGGATTGACCAGTCCATAAACCAATGATGGGTCGGAGGAAAGATTACGATAACCTTTTGGAAGTTGAAGTTTTTCCAAAAGAGAAGAAGCCTCGTCCATGCGAGGACAAATGTGAGAGTAATGATTACCTTTACATAACATGCAAGGGAACTTGACAATTTGCTTCTTCTTACCAAACTGAACATCACTAGTTGACGGGGTATCATCGACATGACCGACAGAGGCCGATGATGTGGAGGACCATATTTCTAAGACCTGGGTAAGATCAGGGAAATCCCTCAGAAAGTGGTCACCCTTACAAAGGCTGCAAGGGAATTTGGGTTTTGGATTCTTCATTTTAATCTTGTTGACCTCATCAACACTCCTAGTACTATTAACAATAACTGGTTTCTTAGAGCCAACATCTGATGTTGTTGGGGCCTCTGTCCTTTTCGGGTTCTTCTTCTTCTTCTCTTTCCATTTCTTCTTCTTCTGATCAACCTGGTTACTTTCTTTAGAGATTTCACTAGGCAAAGAAGGAGAAATGGAAGGAGACTTGATGGACGAAGAAGGTGAAAATTCAACATGAGGTTGATGTGTGGGTGTTGTACCGAAATCTAAAGTATTAGGTGCAACTGAAAAATTGGGAGGATTCAGGATCACCGGAGTGGGGAACAACCAAACTGGTAATCCAATAGTGAGTCCTGGAAGACTCAGTGTGGAAACATATGGAGGACCAAAGTTTCCAAATGGAGAAAAGGTATAAGGTTCCCCAGGAGAAGGGGTTCCTCCATTGGTACTCCCAGGATTCGATGCCATTATCACTGACTCGACCTAAGGTCTAATAAGTAAAAAAAACAACACACGCTACGAATCTAAGAAGCAATCAATCAAACAGACCTTCCTATGATGAAACCACTAGTTGGTGATGAAATCCAACGTCGCGAGATCAAAATAGGAAGGGGCGGGGATAGAGCAGGTGGATCAGTTACGTTGGCGACCTGCTTAATGGACTTACGCCTTGGTGCAAGCTTCCACGCAGTAATTGTGGATTTACCCTCCAAGGAGCCCGAGTGAGTTTGACCAACGTTTGTTCCAGGTACAATGAGACTTCCCTTCACCGTCACCTTGTGTGAGACCATAAAGATTATGGCTACTAAGGTCACCAACTCGTCGTCAGCCCCTGGGCGGGAACAGTCGACAGTCCGATCTGAACGTACGGGCAGGGTATCGAGCCCGAAATCAACTAAAAGGCTTCCACGCAGTAATTGCGGATTTACCTCAAAGTGATCCCCATAATACAATCTGACCACCACAATCAGTTAAACCATGGAGGGATAATCTTCGTAGCTCACCCGAATGCGACCTCGTGCGTAACCCCTGTGTGAGAGGGGGATCCTAGGCAGACTAATACGACAATTGGATTTGACTCTCCCTACCGCAAGATGCTAAGTTTGTTTGATAGCTTTGGAAAGTTATCCTTTCAACCTATTCCAAAGCCCTACACCTTAAACTAATGTAGGTTTGCTAACAAAGATGTAGAAAAGTCTAATAGATATTAGTTAAGCGTTGATTTTAATGGCTGTTGTTTACTCAGAGCGTGTACGAAAGTGAATATGATGAAATGATGACTCAATTCCCAAGAATATGCATGAAATATGATAAGCAATTGTTTCTTTTCAATGAACACATATTTAAGGGAAAGAGGAAGAGTCGTTTTGACTATCAAACACTTGATAAGGAATGCCCTCAATCAATTTTGTTCTTAATCAAATCCAATATGATTCTACAACATTTCAGAAATGCAAACTAATATGAAAACTAATCATTAAGATGTACTTTTTTCATTTTCATGTGAATGATAATCAATTCAATGCAAAATTTATCTTGCCAACTACCCTTTCAGATCAAGGAGATTCGGACAAGAAAATGCAGATTTCGCACAAACAACACACCCTTTTGCAATCAAACAAGAGAAAGAAAACCAAAAATGCAAAAGGAAGGAGAAATAAATTGGATCAGATGACCTCAAAGAACCAAATGAGAAGAGTCACAGACTTCAAATGTCCTTCACTAGAGTTCCCGCTCAGTCGGATAGGAGAGAAGAAAACGAGGGATTGATTTCAAGCTTTCAACAGCAAAAACTCAAAAATAATGAAGAAGGGCATAAAATATGAGAAACAAGATGTTTTATTCTAAAGATGAAGCATGTCAAAGGTCAAAGGAAGACTGATTGAATCACAAATCAACTCAGCAAGTCAAAAAACAGGGTTTTGACCTCCAAAAATTGCAATTTTTGAAGAGATTTTGGGCAAAAAGGGGATGGCGCTCTGGTATAAGAGCCACCAGAGTGTTAAAACGCTTTTTTAAGCAGCTTAAGGGACCACTGGCACTCTGCTAACAAGGCAGAGGAGCACTGGAGTCCTAAATCTCAGAAAAAAGTCCAAAAAACCCAAAATTCAGTCAAATTTTGACAATCAGGCTGAGTGTGATGGATTGAAGATTCAATCATCAAATGCAATCAGATAAATGGAGTGAAAAAGGTCTGAAAACAATCAGGTAAGACAAGGTCTATGAGGAAATACAAAACTAAGAAAGTTCTGATTCAATCCCCAGTGGAGTCGCCAGTTTCTGTTGTAGGAAAATCTCCCTGCGAACAGGTAGATTGCCTCAAAGAGCTTGACCCTAACTCTAAGACAGAAAATGCTTAATGTGGACACTGACTTCCTTTAAAATCTACACAAACTAACACATGAGAAGGAAGGAGAATAGAAGTACCTCTTTATCGACGTTTGTCCCTGCACGCTCCAAATCAACCTCCAAACTCTCTCTCCTCGCTGAGTCCTGTAGACAAACAAGATACGACCACTTCCTACTCTATTGATATTAGTCTGAAATAGATCTATCTAATAAAGAGACAAATTCATGTGAGATTAAACATGAATTAGAAAGAAACAGGCCAAGCAAATTATATTAATGAGGACAAAACATTGCTTACAGCCATAGATGAATTGCAGCAGCTCTGCCAAGTCCTCCTTGTCTACACCTTGCTCAAAAGATTCACAATCTGAATGATGACAACTTCACTGATTGCTCCCTATGAGATCATAGGTCTCTTGCTTCCAAAATATCTCTGTTCCAGCACCACTTATGAGATCATAAGTTTGGTGTGATTCTCCTTTTCCAGTCCCTTTTCACCATTAGAAAGCTTGCTTATATATCTTTGGAGAGGCTTTAACCACTTGAAATATCCTTGGGGAAGTTGAGGATTTGCCTCCTTCAGTTAAGTATCTGCCCTAAGATCATGGCTGGACTAGGGATTCGAATCCTACTACCTTCCAAGAATGAAATTATGCTTCCCCCATTCATCTCAACAGCTTAACTACTGCCCAGAATAGGTAGCGCTCCCTCAAAAGGACCATCAGAGCGTTGTAGCACTCCCTATTAGGCTTTAGGGGGGCGCCAGCGCTTACAAAATCCATAGCGCTCCCTTAAAAGAGCCAGGGGAGCTTTATAACACTCCCAGATAGTGTAAGGGGGAGCGTCAGTGCTCCCAGAAGAGGTATAGGGGAGCACTCTCCTCCAAAACTCAGTTTTTGAGGTGCTTTCAGATGGAAAAAGGTTTGTAAGCCTATTGACTCATTTCTCCTCTTCCAAATCAAATGTTTGAGGTGTTTCAAGTGTCCTTCTCATGTCATTATAGGCACGACATAGGCGTCATGGTAGTATGCTTCCCTGACACTTGTGACACTTGCAACCTTGTGAGAAAAATGCGACACTTGCAACCTTTGTAATGACGACACTTGCGACACTATCAAAGTGAGTATTTTTGATGTGTAACAGATTTCCCCCCAAAGTATGAAGTTAGAAGACAGGAACTGATAACTGAAATGCTTTGTAGACTTTCAAGCAAGGGTATAGATGCAGAGAACCTGACAGAAGCTGCACACAACCATCCAACAAATATCATGACAAATTTCAAAACCCAAGGCAGGCATACCTATGCTTGGGTGATCAAGACTTGCAAGATATGGCCGCCATAAAATACATTGCGGATCCATAATTGTATTGATAAAAAGGTATAGCCATCGAAGATACAATGTGGATCTATACTCTGATGACATGAACTGATCGTAGCCACGAAGAATACACAGTGGATCTACGAGATGACAAGACATAGCCACGACCAATACAAAGTGGATCTATGTAACAATATATGTTTCATTGTTCAAGAGAAACTCCTTCGCAACCTGGGCAAAGTACATATCAAAGTGATCACTCAACCCAAGGTCTTCTTACCGATCCCGATGTAGTACGAATCTAACCATGTGAATAGATTTTTTGATTTCGAACATGGCAGAAACCACTTGATTACCGGTCAATGATGTAAACCGTTAACAAGCACGAGGGAAATCACCATTAATGTCAATGATTCCCAAGGTACCCTAGTACATTCCTACAAATTTGAATGGATGAGCCGGAGTCGAACATCCGTGGAATCATCGAATTAGAGGTCAATGATGTAAACCTACTGTCGAATGTTAGGAGGCCTACCATTGAGGCATGCAGGTCCCAAAGTACTAACTGGTTTCTAAGCCTGATTCTCGGATAATGTGTTGAAGTCGACAGGAACAGACTTGTCGAGGGAGGGCCTTGATGTATCCCCCATCAACGACACGAAACAGACATAGAGATGTAATTGGTAGATCAAAAGAACATGGACTGACACAGGTTTTGAGGCAAGATATTTTGGATTGCTGACTCTCGAGGCGGATACTTCCCTTGAACATTAATGTGATCCAAAGGAGTGAAAGAAACTCAAAGGATTGGCTCAGTGCAGAGGTTCAGCAGATTAAAATGCGTGCAAAAAAAAAGTTCCATGTTCAAGGGCGACTCTAAGAAATACTTGGTAATGTTCTCAAGAGACTGCTTGGCTTGCTTCTTTCAAATTTCCCCCCCTTCTTGGATACCATGTCAAGGGACAAAACTCGGTCATGGCCTCCAGGAGATCTTCATTGGATGGAAGATAATCACTCGAGAAAGGACACATGTCGAGGGTCGTGATAGGAGTAAGGATATCAGGCTCCAATAATCTTACCGAAGAGATCACCATGTCAACTACCGGATCCAAATTATTGGAAGTTGAGGTCATGGGAGACAACGCCACATAATTGACATGTGGTGGGGGTGATATTGTCTGCATATAGGAACCACTTAGGGAGGTAAACCAGTCGGGGAAGATGAATGAAAGTTGATCAATAGTCACAATTCTTCCATCGTGAGGGAAAGATATCACACGGAAAAGAGTGGATACAAGAGCTTTCATAGCATAGACATAATCCCGCCCAAGGAGTAAAGAGAAATCCAAGGGGTCTTGAACTACCATGACATCGATAAAGACAGTTTTCCCTCCCAAAGTTACAGGGAACTGAGGAAGAATCCTTAAAGTTTGACTAGTTCTTCTGTTAAAAGCTAGCAGATTCTGTGTAACCGGTGCAAGCTGCGGACAACCCAAAGCGTACCAAGCGACAGAAGACAAAATACTAACGGACGCACCTTCATCTATCAGCGTTTGAGGAACATCCCGACCACGAACCTGTACTGTAATCTGGAAAGGAATGTGGGAGTGAAGACGAGGTCTAGTTAGCACACCCCAATAAAAAAGGATGGCTTCAGTACTTGGAGGGGGTTTCGTAGGAGAAGGGGGAATGCCTCCCAGTACGGTAGAGTCTATATTAACGAGAAACACATGGGCAGTATCGGGTTTACTCTCTAGGAGGAGAGTAGGATCGATCGATGATTGGATCGGATCAACCAATGGTGGACTTGGATAGACCACTTTAGCACTCTTCAGAGGAAGAGTGGGACTGATCGAGGAAGGGACTGGATCAGTCACTTTCACATTCCTCAATGGAGGAATAGGATCGACCGATGGAAAAACCGGATCGACCACTTGAGTTTCATTCTCCAAGGGAAGAATGGGGTCAACGGGTGGAAATGGATTGACCACTTTGGTGTCACTCTCTTGATGAAGAGTGGGGATGATCGATGACGGAACTGGATCAGCTACTTGAGTTCATGGTTCAATCGAGGAGGAATATAGATTGACCACCTGATCAACCGGATTGACCGAGGATGGAACCGGATTGACCAGTCCATCAACCAACAATGGGTCGGAGGAAATCTTACGGTAACCTTTTGGAAGTTGAAGTTTTTCCAAAAGAGAAGAAGCCTCATCCATGCGAGGACAAATGTGAGAGTAATGATTACCTTTACATAACATGAAAGGGAACTTGAAAATTTTCTTCTTCTTACCAACCTGAACATCACTAGTTGACGGGGTATCATCGACATGACCGACAGAGGCTGATGACGTGGAGGACCAGATTTCTAAGACCTGGGTAATATCGGGGCAATCCCTCAGAAAGTGGACACCCTTACAAAGGCTGCAAGGGAATTTGGTTTTTGGATTCTTCATTTTAATCTTGTTGACCTCATCAACACTCCCAGTACTATTAACAATAACTGGTTTGTTAGAGCCAACATCTGATGTTGTTGGGGCCTTTGTCCTTTTCGGGTTCTTCTTCTTCTTCTCTTTCTATTTCTTCTTCTTCTGATCAACGTGGTTACTTGCTTTAGAGATTTCACTAGGCGAAGAAGGAGAAATGGAAGGAGACTTGATGGACGAAGAAGGCGAAAAGTCAACATGAGGTTGTTGTGTGGGTGGTGTACCGAAATATAAAGTATTAGGTGCAACTGAAACATTGGGAGGATTCAGGATCACCGAAGTGTGGAACAACCAAACTGGTAATCCAATAGTGATTCATGGAAGACTCAGTGTGGCAACATATGGAGGACCAAAGTTTCCAAACGAAGAAAAGGTATAAGGTTCCCCAGGAGAAGGGGTTCCTCCATTGGTTCTCCCAGGATTCGATGCCATTATCACTAACTCGACCTAAGGTCTACTAAGTAAAACAAACAACACACGCTACGAATCTAAGAAGCAATCAATCAAACAAACCTTCCTACGATGAAACCACTAGTTGGTGATGAAATCCAACGTCGCGAGATCAAAATAGGAAGGGGCGGGGATAGAGCGGGTGCATCAGTTACATTGGTGACCTGCTTAATGGACTTACACCTTGGTGCAAGCTTCCACGCAGTAATTGTGGATTTACCCTCCAAGGAGCCCGAGTGCGTTTGACCAACGTCTGTTCCAGGTACAGTGAGACTTCCCTTCACCATCACCTTGTGTGAGACCCTAAAGATTATGGCTACTAAGGTCACCAACTCGTAGTCAGCCCCTGGGAGGGAACAGTCGACAGTCTGATCCGAACGTACGGGCAGGGTATCGAGCCCGAAATCAACTAAAAGGCTTCCACGCAGTAATTGTGGATTTACCTCAGAGTGATCCCCGTAATACGATCCGACCACCACAATCATTTAAACCACGGAGGGATAATCTCGGTAGCTCACCCCAATTTGACCTCGTGCGTAACCCCTGTGTGAGAGGGGGATCCCAGGTAGACTAATACGACAATTGGATTTGACTCTCCCTACCACAAGATACTAAGTTTGTTTGATAGCTTTGGAAAGTTATCCTTTCAACCTATTCCAAAGCCCTACACCTTAAACTAATGTAGGTTTGCTAACAAAGATGTAAAAAAGTCTGATAGATCTTAGTTAAGCGTTGATTTTAATGGTTGTTGTTTACTCAGAGGGTGTACAAAAGTGAAACTGATTAAATGATGACTCAATTCCCAAGAATATGGATGAAATATGATAAGCAATCTTTTCTTTTCAATGAATACCTATTTAAGGGAAAGAGGAAGAGTCGTTTTCACTATCAAACACTTGATTAGGAATGCCCTCAATCAATTTTGTTCTTAATCAAATCCAATATGATGCTTCAACATTTCAAAAATGAAAACTAAT
Source organism: Picea engelmannii (assembly GCA_009831015.1). NCBI lineage: Eukaryota > Viridiplantae > Streptophyta > Pinopsida > Pinales > Pinaceae > Picea > Picea engelmannii. Next base: position 52,781 of record ML817677.1, on the reverse strand, counting down.
ATGAAAACTAATCATTAAGATGTACTTTTTTCATTTTCATGTGAATGATAATCAATTCAATGCAAAATTTCTCTTGCCAACTACCCTTTCAGATCAAGGAGATTCAGACAAGAAAATGCAGATTTCGCACAAACAACACACCCTTTTGCAATAAAACAAGAGAAAGAAAACCAAAAATGCAAAATTAAGGAGAAATAAATTGGATCAGTTGACCTCAAAGAACCAAATGAGAAGAGTCACAGACTTCAAATGTCCTTCACTAGAGTTCCCGCTCAGTCTGATAGGAGAGAAGAAAACGTGGGATTGATTTCAAGCTTTCAACAACAAAAACTCAAAAAGAATGAAGAAGGGCATAAAATATGAGAAAAAAGATGTTTGCTTCTCAAGATGAAGCATGTCAAAGGTCAAAGGAAGACTGATTGAATCACAAAAACACTCAGCAAGTCAAAAAACAGAGTTTTGACCTCCAAAAATTGCAATTTTTGAAGAGATTTTGGGAAAAAAGGGGATGGCGCTCTGGTATAAGGGCCACTAGAGCGTTATAACACTCTGTTCAGAATATTAAGGGAGCTCTGGCACTCTTCTAACAAGGCAGAGGAGCGCTGGAGTCCTAAATCTCAGAAAAAAGTCCAAAAAACCCAAAATTCAGTCAAATTTTGACAATCAGGCTGAGTGTGATGGATTGAAGACTCAATCAGAAAATGCAATCAGATAAATGGGATGAACAAGGTCTGAAAAAAATCAGGTAAGACAAGATATATGAGTAAATACAAAACTAAGAAAGTTCTGATTGGATCCCCAGTGGAATCGCCAATTTCTGTTGTAGGAAAATCTCCCTGCGGACAGGTAGATTGCCTCAAAGAGATTGACCCTAACTCTAAGACAGAAAATGATTAACGTGGACACTGAATTCCTTTCAAATCTACACAAACTAACACATGAGAAGGAAGGAGAATAGAAGTACCTCTTTATCAACGTTTGTCCCTGCACGCTCCAAATCGTTCTCCAAACTCTCGCTCCTCGCTGAGTCCTGTAGACAAACAAGATACGACCACTTCTTACTCTATTGATATTAGTCCGAAATAGATATATCTACTAAAGAGACAAATTCATGTGATATTGAACACAAATTAGAAGAAATAGGCCAAGCAAATTATATTAATGAGGACAAAACATTGCTTACAGCCATAGATAAATTGTAGCAGCTCTGCCAAGTCCTCCTTGTCTACCCCTTGCTCAAAAGATTAACGATCTGAATGATGACAGCTTCATCGATTGCTCCCTATGAGATCATAGGTCTCTTTCTTCCAAAATATCTTTGTTCCAGCACCACTTATGAGATCATAAGTTTGGTGTGATTCTCCTTTTCCAGTCCCTTTTCACCATTAGAAAGCTTGCTTATATAGCCTTGGAGAGGCTTTAACCACTTGAGATATCCTTGGGGAAGTTGAGGATTTTCCTCCTTCGGTTAAGGATCTGCCCTAAGATCATGGCTGGACTAGGGATTTGAATCCAACTGCCTTCCAAGAATGAAAAGATGCTTCCCCCATTCATCTCAACATCTTAACTACTGCCCAGAATAGGTAGCGCTCCCTCAAAAGGACCATCAGAGCATTGTAGCACTCCCTAGTGGGCTTTAGAGGGGCGCCAGTGCTTACAAAATCCATAGCGCTCCCTCAAAAGGGCCAGGGGAGCTTTATAACGCTCCCAGACAGTGTAAGAGGGAGCGTCGACGCTCCCAGAAGAGGTATAGGGGAGCGCTCTCCTCCAAAACTCAGTTTTTGAGGTTCTTTCAGATGGCAAAAGGTTTGTAAGCCTTTTGACTCATTTCTCCTCTTCCAAATCAAATGTTTGAGGTGTTTCAAGTGTCCTTCTCATGTTGTTATAGGCATGACATAGGCATCATGGCAGTATGCTTGCCTGACACTTGCGACACTTGTGAGCAACATGTGACACTTGCAACCTTGTGAGCAAAATGCGACACTTGCGACCTTTGTAATGACGACACTTGCGACACTATCAAAGTGAGTCTCTTTTATGTGTAACAGATTTCCCCCCAAAGTATGAAGTTAGAATACAGGAATTGATAACTGAAATGCTTTGTAGACTTTCAAGCAAGGGTATAGACGCAGAGAACCTGACAGAGGCTGCACACAACCATCCAACAATTATCATGACAGATTTCAAAACCCAAGGATGGCATACCTATGCTTGGGTGATCAAGACTTGCAAGATATGGCCGCCATAAAATACACTGTGGATCCATAATTGTATTGATAAAAAGGTATATCCACCGAAGATACAATGTGGATCTATACTCTAATGACATGAACTGATCATAGCCACAAAGAATACACAGTGGATCTACGAGATGACAAGACATAGCCACGACCAATACAAAGTGGATCTATGTAAAAATATATGTTTCATTGTTCAAGAGAAACTCCTTCGCAACCTGGGAAACGTACATATCAAAGTGATCACTCAACCCAAGGTCTTCTTACTGATCCTGATGTAGTACGAATCTAACCATGTGAATAGATGTTCTGATGTCGAACATGGCAGAAATCACTTGATTACCTGTCAATGATGTAAACTGTTAACAAGCGCGAGGGAAATCACCATTAATGTCAATGATTCCCAAGGTACCCTAGTACATTCCAACGAATGTGAATGGATGAGCTGGATTCGAACATCCGTGGAATCATCCAATCGGAGGTCAATTATGTAAACCTACTGTCGAATGTGAGGAGGCCTACCATTGAGGCATGCAGGTCCCAAAGTACTAACTGGTTTCTAAGCTTGATTCTCGGATAATGTGTTGAAGTCGACAGGAACAGACTCATCGAGGGAGGGCCTTGATGTATCCCCCATTAACGACACGAAACGAACATAGAGATGTAATTGGTAGATCAAAATAACATGGACTGACATGGGTTTTGAGGCAAGATATTTGGGATCGCTGACTCTCGAGGAGGATACTTCCATTGAACACTGAGGCACAACAACAAAACATGACATGGACCAAAACTTGATGATGCAGTGGATGTTGCGACTTGCGTCGGGTGATCCAAAGGAGTGAAAGAAACTCAAAGGATTGGCTTAGTGCAGAGGTTCAACAGATTAAAATGCATGCAAAAACAAAGTGCCGTGTTCAAGGGTGACTCTAAGAAATACTTGGTAATGTTCTCAAGAGACTGCTTGGCTTGCTTCTTTCAAATTTTACCCCCGTCTTGGATACCATGTCAAGGGACAAAACTCGGTCATGGCCTCCAGGAGATCTTCGTTGGATGGAAGATAATCACTCGAGAAAGGACACATGTCGAGGGTCATGATAGGAGTAAAGAGATCAGGCTCCAATAATCCTACCGAAGAGATCACCATGTCAACTACCGGATCCAAATCATCGAAATTTGAGGTCATGGGAGACAACGCCACATAATTGACATGCAGCGGGGGTGATACTATCTGCATATAGGAACCACTTAGGGAGGTAACCCAGTTGGGGCCGATGAATGAAAGTTTATCAATAGTCACAATTCTTCCATCGTGAGGGAAAGATATCACACGGAAAAGAGTGGATACAAGAGCTTTCATAGCATAGACATAATCCCGCCCAAGGAGTAAAGTGAAATCCAAGGGGTCTCAGACTACCATGACATCGATAAAGACATTTTTCCCTCCCAAAGTTACAGGGAACTGAGGGAGAATCCGTAAAGGTTGACTAGTTATTCTGTTAAAATCTAACAGATTATGTGTAACCAGTGCAAGCTGCGGACAACCCAAAGCGTACCAAGCGACAGAAGAAAACATACTAACAGACGCACCTTCATCTATCAGCGTTTGAGGAACGTCCCGACCACGAACCTGTACTGTAATCTGGAAAGGAATGTGGGAGGGAAGACGAGGTCCAGTTAGCACACCCCAATAAAAAAGGATGGCTTCAGTACTTGGAGGGGGTTTCGCAGGATAAGGGGGAATGCCCCCCGGTACGGTAGAGTCTGTATTAACGAGAAACACATGGGAAGTATCGGGTTTACTCTCTAGGAGGAGAGTAGGATCGACCGATGATTGGATCGGATCAACCAATGGTGGACTTGGATAGACCACTTTGGCACTCTTCAGAGGAAGAGTGGGATTGACTGAGGAAGGGACTGGATCAGTCACTTTGACATTCCTCAATGGAGGAATGGGATCGACCGATGGAGAAACTAGATCGACCACTTGAGTTTCATTCTCCAAGGGAAGAATGGGGTCAACGGGTGGAAACAGATCGACCACTTTGGTGTCACTCTCTTGATGAAGAGTGGGGCTGATCGATGACGGAACTAGATCAGCTACTTGAGTTTGTGGTTCAATCGAGGAGGAAACTAGATTGAGCACCTGATCAACCGGACTGACCGGGGATGGAACCGGATTGACCAGTCCATCAACCAACGATGGGTCAGAGGAAATCTTACGATAACCTTTTGGAATTTGAAGTTTTTCCAAAAGAGAAGAAGCCTCGTCCATGCGAGGACAAATGTGAGAGTAATAATTACCTTTACATAACATGCAAGGGAAATTGACAATTTGCTTCTTCTTACCAACCTGAACATCACTAGTTGATAGGGTATCATCAACATGACCAACAGAGGTTGATGACGTGGAGGACTAGATTTCTAAGACCTGGGTAAGATCGGGGAAATCCCTCAGAAAGTGGTCACCCTTACAAAGGCTGCAAGGGAATTTAGGTTTTGGATTCTTCATTTTAATCTTGTTGACCTCATCAACACTCCCAGTACTATTAACAATAACTAGTTTCTTAGAGCCAACATCTGATGTTGTTGGGGCCTTTGTCCTTTTCGGGTTCTTCTTCTTCTTCTCTTTCTGTTTCTTCTTCTTCTGATCAACCTGGTTACTTGCTTTAGAGATTTCACTAGGCGAAGAAGGAGAAATGGAAGGAGACTTGATGGACGAAGAAGGCGAAAAGTCAACATGAGGTTGATGTGTGGGTGGTGTACCGAAATCTAAAGTATTAGGTGCAACTGAAACATTGGGAGGATTCAGGATCACCGGAGTGGGGAACAACCAAACTGGTAATCCAATAAAGAGTCTTGGAAGACTCAGTGTGGCAACATATGGAGGACCAAAGTTTCCAAACGAAGAAAAGGTATAAGGTTCCCCAGGGGAAGGGGTTCCTCCATTGGTACTCCTATGGATTCGATGCCATTATCACTGACTCGACCTAAGGTCTACTAAGTAAAACAAACAACACACGCTATGAATCTAAGAAGCAATCAATCAAACAAACCTTCCTACGATGAAACCACTAGTTGGTGATGAAATCCAACGTCGCGATATTAAAATAGGAAGGGGCGGGGATAGAGCGGGTGGATTAGTTACATTAGCGACCTGCTTAACGGACTTACGTCTTGGTGCAAGCTTCCACGCAGTAATTGTGGATTTACCCTCCAAGTAGCTCGAGTGAGTTTGAACAACGTCTGTTCCAGGTACAGTGAGACTTCCTTTCACCGTCACCTTGTGTGAGACCCTAAAGATTATGGCTACTAAGGTCACCAACTAGTAGTCAGCCCCTGGGTGGGAACAATCGACAGTTCGATCTGAACGTACGGGCAGGGTATCGAGCCCGAAATCAACTAAAATGCTTCCACACAGTAATTGTGGATTTACCTCAAAGTGATCCCCATAATACGATCCGACCACCACAATCAGTTAAACCACGGAGGGATAATCTTCGTAGCTCACCCGAATGCGACCTCATGCGTAACCCCTATGTGAGAGGGGGATCCCAGGCAGACTAATACGACAATTGGATTTGACTCTCCCTACCGCAAGATACTAAGTTTTTTTGATATCTTTGGAAAGTTATCCTTTCAACCTATTCCAAAGCCCTACACCTTAAACTAATGTAGGTTTGCTAACAAAGATGTAAAAAAGTCTGATAGATTTTAGTTAAGCGTTGATTTTAATGGTTGTTGTTTACTAAGAGGGTGTATGAAAGTGAAACTGATGAAATGATGACTCAATTCCCAAGAATATGCATGAAATATGATAATCAATCGTTTCTTTCAATGAATACCTATTTAAGGGAAAGAGGAAGAGTCGTTTTCACTATCAAACACTTGATAAGGAATGCCCTCAATCAATTTTGTTCTTAATCAAATCCAATATGATGCTACAACATTTCAGAAATGCAAACTAATATGCAAACTAATCATTAAGATGTACTTTTGTCATGTTCATGTGAATGATAATCAATTCGATGCAAAATTTCTCTTGCCAACTACCCTTTCAGATCAAGGAGATTCGGACAAGAAAATGCAGATTTCGCACAAACAACACACCCTTTTGCAATCAAACAAGAGAAAGAAAACCAAAGACGCAAAAGGAAGGAGAAATAAATTGGATCAGATGACCTCAAAGAACCAAATGAGAAGAGTCACAGACTTCAAATTTCCTTCACTAGAGTTCCTGCTCAGTCGGATAGGAGAGAAGAAAACGAGGGATTGATTTCAAGATTTCAAAAGAAAAAACTCAAAAAGAATGAAGAAGGGCATAAAATATGAGAAAAAATATGTTTTATTCTCAATATGAAGCATGTCAAAGGTCAAAGGAAGACTGATTGAATCACAAAACAACTCAGCAAGTCAAAAAACAGGGTTTTGACCTCCAAAAATTGCAATTTTTGAAGAGATTTTGGGAAAAAAGGGGATGGCGCTCTGGGATAAGGGCCACTAGAGCATTATAATGCTATGTTCAGCAGCTTAATGGACCGTTGGAACTCTAATAACAAGGCAGAGGAGCGCTGGAGTCCTAAAGCTCAGAAAAAAGTCCAAAAAACCCAAAATTCAGTGAAATTTTGACAATCAAGTTGACTGTGATGGATTGAAGATTCAATCAGAAAATGCAATCAGATAAATGGGGTGGACAAGGTATGAAAACAATCAGGTAAGACAAGGTCTATGAGGAAATACAAAACTAAGAAAGTTCTGATTCAATCCCCAGTGGAGTCGCCAGTTTCTGTTGTAGGAAAATCTCCCTGCGGACAGGTAGATTGCCTCAAAGAGATTGACCCTAACTCTAAGACAAAAAATGCTTAACGTGGACACTGACTTCCTTTCAAATATACACAAATTAACACATGAGAAGGAAGGAGAATAGAAGTACCTCTTTATCGATGTTTGTCCCTGCACGCTCCAAATCAAGCTCCAAACTCTCGCTCCTCGCTTAGTCCTGTAGACAAACAAGATACGACCACTTCCTACTCTATTGATATTAGTCCAAAATAGATCTATCTACTAAAGAGACAAATTCATGTGAGATTGAACACGAATTAGAAATAAACATGCCAAGCAAATTATATTAATGAGGACAAAACATTGCTTACAACCATAGATGAATTGCAGCAGCTCTGCCAAGTCCTCCTTGTCTACCCCTTGCCCAAAAGATTCACGATCTGAATGATGACAGCTTCACTGATTGCTCCCTATGAGATCATAGGTCTCTTTCTTCCAAAATATCTCTGTTCCAACACCACTTATGAGATCATAAGTTTGGTGTGATTCTCCTTTTCCAGTCCCTTTTCACCATTAGAAAGCTTGCTTATATAGCCTTGGAGAGGCTTTAACCACTTGAGATATCCTTGGGGAAGTTGAGGATTTGCCTCCTTCAGTTAAGCATCTGCCCTAAGATCATGGCTGGACTAGGGATTTGAATCCAACTGCCTTCCAAGAATGAAAATATGCTTCCCCCATTCATCTCAACAGCTTAACTACTGCCCAGAATAGGTAGCGCTCCCTCAAAAGGACCATCAGAGCGTTGTAGCACACCCTAGTAGGCTTTAGGGGGGTTCCAGCACTTACAAAATCCATAGAGCTCCCTCAAAAGGGCCAGGGGAGCTTTATAATGCTCCCAGACAGTGTAAGAGGGAGCATCGACGCTCCCAGAAGAGGTATAGGGGAGCGCTCTCCTCCAAAACTCAGTTTTTGAGGTTCTTTCAGATGGCAAAAGGTTTGTAAGCCCGTTGACTCATTTCTCCTCTTCCAAATCAAATGTTTGAGGTGTTTCAAGTGTCCTTCTCATGTCTTTATAGGCACGACATAGGCATCATGGTAGTATGCTTCCCTGACACTTGCGACAACCTTGAGAAACATGTGACACTTGCGACCTTGTGAGAAAAATGTGTGTTGGACAACTGAGAGGGGGGGGTGAATCAGTTGTTACCGTGCTTAAACAATTATGCTTCTTTTAAAAACTCTTTGTAGAAACACTGAATGATGATCACAATAATGCAGAGAAATAAACACAGGCACATTCAGCATCAGTCACATATATGAGAAACACAGAGACAGATATTTTCCAAGGAAACCCATACAGGGTAAAAACCTCTTTTTATTTATATGATACGTAATAATTACATTCTTTACATTATCATACATATGAGCACCAACTCATAATGAGGCTACAACCTCTGTTTAGCATGCTACAACTTGCTGAGAGCACCAACTCTCTGTTTTCTCTAGCACCAACTAGAAGGAAGCACCGACTCCCTGGTTTCTCTAGCACCAACTAGAAGGAAGCACCAACTCCCTGGTTTCTCTAGCACCAACTAGAAGGAAGCACCAACTC
>ML817677.1:26424-37096 GCA_009831015.1 Picea engelmannii | reverse complement strand
GCATTCATAGCCTTAGCGTTGAAGCTAAATTATAGTTTGTCATCCTTATTAGCTAGCACAACTGGCTTTACATAACCAGTCTCTACCACATCCCAGACATCTGCACCTAAAGCCATTATGTAGGTTCTCATTCTAACTTTCCAAAAGGAAAATTTTGTTCCATTGAACAGAGGGGCCTTGTTGGTTGAATTTCCTTCATGGATTGACATGTTTAAGATCTAGGATCTACCCTTAGAAAAAAGGGGCCTGCTCTGATACCAATTGTTGGACAACTGAGAGGGGGGGGGGGTGAATCAGATGTTACCGTGCTTAAAAAATTATTCTTCTTTTAAAAACTCTTTGCATAAACAATGAATGATGATCACAATAATGCAGAGAAATAAACACAGGCACATTCAGCATCAGTCACATATATGAGAAACACAGAGACATATATTTTCCAAGGAAACCCATACAGGGTAAAAACCTCTTTTTCTTTATATGATACGTAATAATTACATTCTTTACATTATCATACATATGAGAACCAACTCATAATGAGGCTACAACCTCTGTTTAGAAAGCTGCAACTTGCTGAGAGCACCAACTCTCTGTTTTCTCTAGCACCAACTAGAAGGAAGCACCGACTCCGTGGTTTCTCTAGCACCAACTAGAAGGAAGCACCAACTCCCTGGTTTCTCTAGAACCAACTAGAAGGAATCACCAATTCCATGTGTTCAAGCAACCACTTGAACCTCTGAGGACAACTGTCCTCCCTAGCACCTCCCAACCACCCTGAAATATAAATCTTTGAATATGAAAACTTGCTACAGTGATATAATGTTCAACAATGGCTTACCCGACTTATCACTGTTCTGTTGCATCTCGTTGTTCTCCTTCTGCCACACTGCCTTTCTACACATCTCACTTGCACTGTCTGTTCTTCTGCGATTTATCCTCAGTGCACCATGTCCATTCACTGCACAGTTCCTCTTCTGTGCTCTTCAGCTGCTGCACTTCTCCTCCTACTTCACCCATGAATCACCTTCACCCACAATATTCATAGCCAACTCCAATAGAAACAGCAACCTCCAATAGCAACCGCAAATTCCAGCAGCAACAACAACAAAATCTCTTCTCTGTATCGTGTATTTATAGCTTCTGTGCACTTTGTGCATGCAGTGTTCGCAATGCCTCTGCATGTTGACTCTGCACCGTTATCCTCCACCTCTCGAGTGTTCTGAATGATTATCATCATGACTCTTCATCTTCTATGGTGGTTCGCCCCGCATCTCCAGCATCGTTGTACGTTATACTAAGATTCCTCAGCCTCTCTGGCAGTTTGAGACTCTTCGTCTTCTCTGTGACAATCGAACTCACTTTCTTTGTTTCAGTTACAGGCCTTAATGCCCATCCATCTATCAATCCCTTGTAAGAATAGTCTTCCTTCACCGGACAGAGCTTGTAGACTCTTCATCTCCTCTGGCGATCACACAGCGGTCTCTTCGACTTCTCTGGCAGACGTCATCAATGGTTTCTGGAAGTCTCACTGTGTCGTGCATCAGTAGCCCTCCAATCTTGTTCAGATTCATCTGCGCCATTGGATATGCAGTGAGAAAATCTGGACGGTCAGTATTTGTGCTCTCAGATCTACGGTCTAGATTCGATTCTGGAGCACCCTTGCCATTCTATCTTTAAGCGGAGGAGGGGGGTCCAGAATTGGGCGCACATATTTCGAGCGGTCAGGATTAAAGTGTTCAGATCAATGACTCTCATGCGATTCCAGACCNGGGGGGGGGGTCCAGAATTGGGCGCGCATCTTTCGAGCGGTCAGGATTAAAGTGTTCAGATCAACGACTCTCATGCGATTCTGGACACCCCTTGCCTTTCTATCTTTAATACGGGGGGGGGTCCGAAATGGTGGAGTATGACGAAGGGCCCCACTCCTGTCGTGTCACCTTCTGTATCGTTATCCACCTGACCATGCGGCAAGACTTGGCTCCTCTTTGTCCTCTGACATCTGTCCATCTCTCACTGATGTGGCCAAAGGCTGTGACCTCAGCCTTATCCCATCGGGGATACTACCACGTGTCACTTTAATTCGTTACCCACATGTGCCTGAATTGTTGAATCAGTCTGACACTTTTCACTACCTGGTTGTGCCACGTGTCGCTTAGCTGATGTGGTTTGTTGACATGGGTCGAGTTGATGGTCTCGATCATATCTTGATCTGACGGTTCAGGTTCAGTCAGGATTTCACTCATCGCGATTTCGGGGTTTGTGATGTCAATGAACTTTGACATATCCAACTTGCGATTCTCGAAACTCCAATGGAGAGGCTCCTGGTCCATATGACCGTTATCCCCATGACTGCAGCCAAACGTCCTTGCACTTTAAAGACCGTGCAGGTTCTCCTCGATCCAATGGTGGTCGGGTCCTGCACTTGGATCTAACATCTGAGATCTGTCCTCCTTTTCAATGCGGTTTTCTTGTCTATAATCAGATCTAACGGTCGACGTTATGTCGGGATTTCACCTTGGCATTTCCCGATGGTAAATCTCATGCAGCTCTAGTTCGATCTGAAGGCTGACGGGATTTCTGAATGAGATCCAATGGCTGTGGATCTCTGTCTTCCTTCTCCTCTGAGAAATCTGATAGCTTGAGCCTTGCTGCGCGCGTTTTCCTCAATGTTGTTTCTCCTAATATTTCACGTCTGAATCCCCAAGGGATTTTATCCTCCTTATCCTGCCATCTCCACTGTTTGTACTTGCCATCAATGACAAGCATACTACTTGTTAAAAAATTGCCAACAATGCGACCTTTGTAGTGACGACACTTGCAACACTATCAAAGTGAGTATTTTTTATGTGTAACAGATTGCCCCCCAAAGTATGAAGTTAGAAGAAAGGAACTGATAACTGAAATGCTTTGTAGACTTTCAAGCAAGGGTATAGATGCAGAGAACCTTTCTAGAGGCTGCACACAACCATCAAACAAATATCATGACAGATTTCAAAACCCAAGGCAGGCATACCTATGCTTGGGTGATCAAGACTTGAAAGATATGGTCGCCATAAAATACACTGCAGATCCATAATTGTATTGATAAAAAGGTATAGTCACCGAAGATACAATGTGGATCTATACTCTGATGACATGAACTGATCGTAGCCATGAAGAATACATAGTGGATCTGCGAGATGACAAGACATAGCCACGACCAATAAAAATTGGATCTATGTAACAATATATGTGTCATTGTTCAAGAGAAACTCCTTTGCAACCTCGGCAAAGTACATATCAAAGTGATCACTCAACCCAGGGTCTTCTTACCGATCCCGATGTAGTATAAATCTAACCATGTGAATAGATGTTCTGATGTCAAACATGGCAGAAACCACTTGATTACCGATCAATGATGTAAACCATTAACAAGCGCGAGGGAAATCACCATTAATGTCAATGATTCCCAAGGTACCCTAGTACATTCCAACGAATGTGAATGGATGAAATGGAGTCAAACATCCGTGGAATCATCCAATCAGAGGTCAATGATGTAAACCTACTGTCGAATGTGAGGAGGCCTGCCATTGAGGCATGAAGGTCCCAAAGTACTAACTGGTTTCTAAGCCTAATTCTCGGATAATGTGTTGAAGTCGATAGGAAAAGACTCATCGAGGGAGGGCCTTGATGTATCCCCCATCAATGACAAGAAACGGACATAGATATGTAATTGGTAGATCAAAAGAACATGGACTGACATGGGTTTTGAGGCAAGATATCTGGGATCACTGACTCTCGAGGCGGATACTTCCCTTGAACACTGAGGCACAACAACAAAACATGACATGGACCAAAAATTGATGATGCAGTGGATGTTGCGACTTGCGTCGGGTGATCCAAAGGAGTGAAAGAAACTCAAAGGATTGGCTCAGTGCAGAGGTTCAGAAGATTAAAATGAGTGCAAAAACAAAGTGTCGTGTTTAAGGGCGACTCTAAGAAATACTTGGTAATGTTCTCAAGAGACTGCTTGGCTTGCTTCTTTCACATTTTACCCCCTTCTTTGATACCATGTCAAGGGGAAAAACTCGGTCATGGCCTCCAGGAGATCTTCGCTGGATGGAAGATAATCACTCGAGAAAGGACACATGTCGAGGGTCATGATAGGAGTAAGGAGATCAGGCTCCAATAAACCTACCGAAGAGATCATCATGTCAACTACCGGATCCAAATCATCGGAAGTTGAGGTCATGGGAGACAATGCCACATAATTGACATGCGGCGGGGGTGATATTCTCTGCATATAGGAACCACTTATGGAGGTAACCTAGTCGGGGCCGATGAATGAAAGTTTATCAATAGTCACAATTCTTCCATCGTGAGGGAAAGATATCACACGAAAAAGAGTGGATACAAGAGCTTTCATAGCATAGACATAATCCCGCCCAAGGAGTAAAGAGAAATCCAAGGGGTCTCGGACTACCATGACATCGATAAAGACATTTTTCCCTCCCAAAGTTACAGGGAACTGAGGATGGATCCCTAAAGGTTGACTAGTTCTTCTGTTAAAAGCTAACAGATTCTGTGTAACCGGTGCAAGCTGCGGACAACCCTAAAAATACCAAGCGACATAGGAAAAAATACTAACAGACGCACATTCATCTATCAGCGTTTGAGGAACGTCCCGACCACGAACCTGTACTGTAATCTCAAAAGGAATGTGGGAGGGAAGACGAGGTCCAGTTAGCACACCCCAATCAAAAAGGATGGCTTCAGTACTTGGAGGGGGTTTCACAGGAGAAGGGGGAATGCCCCCCGGTACGGTAGAGTCTGTATTAATGAGAAACACAGGGGCAGTATCGGGTTTACTCTCTAGGAGGAGAGTAGGATCGATCGATGATTGGATCAGATCGACCAATGGTGGACTTGGATAGACCACTTTCGCACTCTTCAGAGGAAGAGTGGGACTGACCAAGGAAGGGACTAGATCAGTCACTTTTACATTCCTCAATGGAGGAATGGGATCAACCGATGGCAAAACTGGATCGACCACTTGAGTTTCATTCTCCAAGGGAAGAATGGGGTCAACGGGTGGAAACGAATCGACCACTTTGGTGTCACTCTCTTGATGAAGAGTGGGGCTGATCGATGACGGAACTGGATCAACTACTTGAGTTTGTGGTTCAATCGAGGAGGCAACTAGATTGACCACCTGATCAACGGGACTGACCGGGGATGGAACCGGATTGACCAGTCCATCAACCAACAATGGGTCGGAGGAAAGCTTACGATAACCTTTTGGAAGTTGAATTTTTTTCAAAAGAGAAGAAGCCTCATCTATGCGAGGACAAATGTGAGAGTAATGATTACCTTTACATAACATGCAAGGGAACTTGACAATTTTCTTCTTCTTACCAACCTGAACATCACTAGTTGACGGGGTATCATTGACATGACCGACAGAGGCCAATGACGTGGAGGACCAGATTTCTAAGACCTAGGTAATATCGGGGCAATCCCTCAGAAAGGGGTCACCCTTACAAAGGCTGCAAGGGAATTTGGGTTTTGGATTCTTCATTTTAATCTTGTTGACCTCATCAACACTCCCAGTACTATTAACAATAACTGGTTTCTTTGAGCCAACATCTGATGTTGTTGGGGCCTTTGTCCTTTTCGGGTTCTTCTTCTTCTTCTCTTTCCGTTTCTTCTTCTTCTGATCAACCTGGTTACTTTCTTTAGAGATTTCACTAGGCGAAGAAGGAGAAATGGAAGGAGACTTGATGTACGAAGAAGGAGAAAATTCAACATGAGGTTGATGTGTGGGTGCTGTACCGAAATCTAAAGTATTAGGTGCAACTGAAACATTGGGAGGATTCAGGATCACCGGAGTGGGGAACAACCAAACTGGTAATCCAATAGTGAGTCCTGGAAGACTCAGTGTGGCAACATATGGAGGACCAAAGTTTCCAAACGAAGAAAAGGTATAAGGTTCCCCAGGAGAAGGGGTTCCTCCATTGGTACTCCCAGGATTCGATGCCATTATCAATACTCGACCTAAGGTCTACTAAGTAAAACAAACAACCCACGCTACGAATCTAAGAAACAATCAATCAAACAAACCTTCCTACGATGAAACCACTAGTTGGTGATGAAATCCAATGTCGCGAGATCAAAATAGGAAGGGGCGGGGATAGAGCGGGTGGATCAGTTACATTGGCGACCTGCTTAACGGACTTACACCTTGGTGCAAGCTTCCACGTAGTAATTGTGGATTTACCCTCCAAGGAGCCTGAGTGAGTTTGACCAATGTCTATTCCAGGTACAGTGAGACTTCCCTTCATTGTCACCTTGTGTGAGACCCTAAAGATTATGGCTACTAAGGTCACCAACTCGTAGTCAGCCCCTGGGCGGGAACAGTCGACAGTCCGATCCAAATGTACGGGCAGGGTATCGAGCCCGAAATCAACTAAAACGATTCCATGCAGTAATTGTGGATTTACGTCAAAGTGACCCCCATAATACGATCCAACCACCACAATCAGTTAAACCATGGAGGGATAATCTCCGTAGCTCACCTAAATGCGACCTTGTGTGTAACCCCTGCGTGAGAGGGGGATCCCAGGCAGACTAATACGACAATTGGATTTGACTCTCCCTACCGCAAGATACTAAGTTTGTTTGATAGATTTGGAAATTTATCCTTTCAACCTATTCCAAATCCCTAAACCTTAAACTAATGTAGGTTTTCTAACAAAGATGTAAAAGAGTCTTATAGATTTTAGTTAAGCGTTGATTTTAATGGTTGTTGTTTACTCAGAGGGTGTACGAAAGTGAAACTGATGAAATGATGACTCAATTCCCAAGAATATGCATCAAATATGATAAGGAATCATTTCTTTTCAATGAATACCTATTTAAGGGAAAGAGGAAGAGTCGTTTTCACTATCAAACACTTGATAAGGAATGCCCTCAATCAATTTTGTTCTTAATCAAATCCAATATGATGCTTCAACATTTCAGAAATGCAAACTAATATGCAAACTAATCATTAAGATGTACTTTTGTCATTTTCATGTGAATGATAATCAATTCAATGCAAAATTTCTCTTGCCAACTACCCTTTCAGATCAAGGAGATTCGGACAAGAAAATGCAGATTTCGCACAAAAAACACACCCTTTTGCAATCAAACAAGAGAAAGAAAACCAAAAATGCAAAAGGAAGGAGAAATAAATTGGATCAGATGACCTCAAAGAACCAAATGAGAAGAGTAACAGACTTCAAATGTCCTTCACTAGAGTTCCCGCTCAGTCGGATAGGAGAGAAGAAAACGAGGGATTGATTTCAAGCTTTCAACAGCAAAAACTCAAAAAGAATGAAGAAGGGCATAAAATATGAGAAACAAGATGTTTGATTCTAAAGATGAATCATGTCAAAGGTCAAAGGAAGACTGATTGAATCACAAAACAACTCAGCAAGTCAAAAAACAGTGTTTTGACCTCCAAAAATTGCAATTTTTGAAGAGATTTTGGGCAAAAAGTTGATGGCGCTCTGGTATAAGGGCCACCAGAGCATTATAACGCTCTGTTCAGCAGCTTAAGGGACCACTGGCGCTCTTATAACAAGGCAGAGGAGCGCTGGAGTCCTAAAGCTCAGAAAAAAGTCCAAAAAACCCAAAATTCAGTCAAATTTTGACAATCAGGCTGAGTGTGATGGATTGAAGATTCAATCAGAAAATGAAATCAGATAAATGGGGTGAAAAAGGTATGAAAACAATCAGGTAAGACAAGTTCTATGAGGAAATACAAAACTAAGAAAGTTCTGATTTGATCCCCAGTGGAGTCGCCAGTTTCTGTCGTAGGAAAATCTCCCTGCGGATAGGTAGATTGCCTCAAAGAGCTTAACCCTAACTCTAAGATAGAAAATGCTTAACGTGGACACTAACTTCCTTTCAAATCTACACAAACTAACACATGAGAAGGAAGGATAATAGAAGTACCTCTTTATCGACGTTTGTCCCTGCACGCTCCAAATCGAGCTCCAAACTCTCGCTCCTCGTTGAGTCCTGCAGACAAATAAGATACGACCACTTCCTACTCTATTGATATTAGTCCGAAATAGATCTATCTACTAAAGAGACAAATTCATGTGATATTGAACACGAATTAGAAATAAACAGGCCAACCAAATTATATTAATGAGGACAAAACATTGCTTACAGCCATAGATGAATTGCAACAGCTCTGCCAAGTCCTCCTTGTCTACCCCTTGCTCAAAAGATTCATGATCTCAATGATGACAGCTTCACTGATTGCTCCCTATGAGATTTGTTGGAAAATGGTTAACAGATAGCGTATTCTTGTCATTGATGGCAAGTAAAACAGTGAAGATGACAGGCAAATAAAAGACAAGTTCAGAGAGGTGAATGATCGAAAGCAGCGAATAATCGAACGTAGCGAGAGTCGTTGGATTTGGTGCAGGGTTGCCGACAGCCGTCGGATCTACGGAAGTTGCACGGAGGATAAGTCCCCGTGAACAACAGGAGGGCTTCATCGGCTAATCGAGAATTGGAGTTTCACGAGTCCCGTGAACAATTACAACAGAAACCCCAAAATCACGATGAAAGAAATCCCGACTGAACCTGAATTGTCAGATCAACATGTGATCTAGACCGTCGATCCAACTCACGACAGCAGACCACGTCAGCTAGGGACACATGGCATAACCAGGTAATGACAGGTGTCAGACGGATTCAACACTTCAGGAACATGTAAGTCACGAATCAGAGTGACACGTGGCAGTATTTAACATGTGTCAAACCATGTGTGACGTCAGCAAAGTATCGGGGATCGTGACTTTGAAATGACAAAGTCACTTGACATCAGGAATGTCGATTTCACGATATGCGATATCACGATGTAATCTGAGCTGTCAGATTAAGGTTAAATTTGAACCGTTGATTCCAGTCAATGGAGAGGCGCGAGGTCGCGAAGCAGCGAAGTGGCGAGAAGATCAGGACCGTCCATCTGGGAAGGACGCGTGGAAAAGATCGGAGAGATCTCACGAACTCGGGGGTTCGCAGGATAAAGGCCCAAGTATTGGGTGTTCAAAGTCGCGAGGCGCGAGGACGCGAGGCGGCGAAGTGGCGAGAGATTTATAGTCGTCCATCTGGGGGGACAGGTGGCGAGATATTGAGAGATCTCGCGAACTCGGGAGTTCGCAGGTTGAGAGTCCAAACATTGGGTACTCCAAGTCGCGAGGTCGCAAGCTAGTGAGAGAAGGATATTTGTCGGATCCGGATCACAGGAGGACCATTGGATCTGTGCAGGAGATCACACGTGGAGAGAGATCATCATCTCACTGACTGGAAAGTCAAAGGAACAGTGAGATGCGAGATCACGATTTAATCAAGGACCATTGGATCAAGAGGACGCATGGTGAAAGATCAGAGCACCATAGAGCTCCACCTCGGAGTCTCGCCTATCACGACTTGGAGTGACAAGAATCTCCAGCGAAGAAATAGCGAGATGCGAGATCACGATAAGATCTTGACCGTCAATACACCAAAAGATGTGGACCGTTGATCTAAGCTCCATCTCGGAGTCTCACCTATCACGACTTGGAGTAATGAAAATCTCCAATGAAGGAACAGCGAGATGCGAGATCACGATGAGATTAGGACTGTTGATTCACCAAGATCATGAACCGTCGATCAGGTTCGATGAAGATCAAGAGTTCGACTGTCTCAGAGAAGACGAAGAGTCTTAAACTTCCAGAGAGACTGAGGAATATGAGTATAACATACAGTGATGTTGGACACGCGGGGCAAACCAACAGAGAAGTTGAAGAGTCACGATAATAATCAGACAGAGCACTCGAGAGGTGGAGGATAACAGTGCAGAGTCAGCATGGAGAGGCATTGCGAACACTGCATGCACAAGGTGCACAGAAGCTATAAATACACGGTACAGAGAAGAGATGGGGTTGCGGTTGCTGTTGGAGGTTGTTGTGAGTGTGGTTGGTAAAGTTGATTCAGGTGTGAAGAAGGAGGAGAGTGCAGCAGCTGAATAGCACAGAAGAGGAACTGTGCAGAGAATGGATATGGCACACAGAGCATAAAAAGCAGAAGACCAAACAGCGCAAGTGATGTGAGCATAAAGGAAATGAGGCAGACAGAGCAATGAAATGCAACAGAACAGTGATAAGTCGGGTAAGCCATTGTTGAACATTATATCACTGTAATAAGTTTCAGAAGCAAAGATTTATATTTCAGGGTGGTTGGGAGGAGCTAGGGAGGACTATTGTCCTCAGAGGTTCAAGTGGGTGCTTGAACACAGGGAGTTGATGCTTCCTTCTAGTTGGTGCTAGAGAAACCAGGGAGTTGGTGCTTCCTTCTAGTTGGTGCTAGAAAAACCAGGGAGTTGGTGCTTCCTTCTAGTGGGTTCTAGAGAAAACAGAGAGTTGGTGCTCTCAGCAAGTTGCAGCTTGGTAAACAGAGGTTGTAGCCTCATTATGAGTTGGTGCTCATATTTATGATAATGTAAAGATTGAAACCATTACTTATCATATAAAGAAAAAGAGGTTTTTACCCTGTATGGGTTTCCTCAGGAAATATCTGTCTCTGTGTTTCTCATATATGTGACTGATGCTGAATGTGCCATTGTTTATTTCCCTGCATTATTGTGATCATCATT
>ML817676.1:18848-56436 GCA_009831015.1 Picea engelmannii | reverse complement strand
ATATACGAGAATTGTATGTACTAGCTACACATACATTTCTTGTACATATACACTAGTATGTATGAGTTTCCTTGACTTACTTACTAATAATGTCGGTTACTTGTTATGAATGTGTGAACCATGTTCTTGTTCTTTGTACCATATGATACCTTAACTTCGGGACGAAGTTTCCTGAAGGGTGGGTGTATGTAATGACCCTTAATTATTAAGATGGTTAATTTAATAATAATCCTAAAGATTATCTAAGTTGTATTTATATCATAAAATGATATTTCTAATTGGATATTATTAAATAGTGAACATGAGGGTTAAGGAATGATTAATTATTAAGTGAGTCGTTAATTGATTAAGTATTAAATTAATGGTTAATGATTAATTTGATTATTAATTAGTTAATTGATTAATTAAGTATTAAACAAAGGGGTTAAAAATAAAATATAATGTTAAATAGGGTTACGTATCCCATAGGGAGATAACGTAACCAATACGTAAAAGGGAAACATTTAAATAATGGATAAGGTAATTAATAAGGGATAAGGTAATTAATAAGGGATAAGGCAATTACGAAGGGGATAAGAGTAATAAAGAGTTTGGTGGGGGAAATAAATGTGGGAGGGCGGTGAAGGAGGAATAAGGGAGGGGAGAAGGAGTATGAAGGGGAGATTCATTCATGCATTCTACGGGGAGAGGAGAACTTGGAGTATTGGGACAGAGTTAGTTACAGTGGGATTTACAGTGCACCGGGGCTGAGGAGGTTTTGGGCTCGGAGGGCTAGGACGTCCATTGATGTCCTAGGGCTAGGCGTACTAGTCGGTAGGGTGGCTGGTTTTGGGGTGTCTTAAGGAGCAAGTTGTTGCGGATAGGTTCAAGCGAAGGGAGCAAGATGCTGCAGATAGCATCAGAGTGAGGTATTTAAACTCAAATTTATGATTTGTTTACTTAAATTTAGTACCTATTGTCAAATTTTATTACGTAAGTATGGAGATAGATTGTAAATTATGAATATTTACTTCTTTAAAGACTTATAGAAATTACAGAAATTTGAAAAGAAATTTTAAACGTTAATTTGAAATCTGGGTTACTACACACTACAAGAGCTCCTTGTTGTGCAAAGGATTCCCTTGTACCAAAAACAAGAGGGTCTTGTATGTCAATTTGGCATTCAGTTAAACTACGTCATTGTCATAGTTGAGGGGTGTATAGCTCAAGTGGTTGGGAAGTAAGTTTCATACTCTCCTCACCCAAGTACAAGTCCCCAATGAGACATTTGGCTCATTATGATTAGGCTAGAAGGGTAGGAATCCCACAGGTGTGGGACCCCCATGGGTACATCCTCATATGTCTTGGTCCTTGTGATCCAAGTGGATATAGGTGGTCTCCCACCTCTTCCACTGACTCAATGGTTCTCTATCTTCTTGGTAATTTTTCTATGGTTTTTTAAGTCCCAAACTTTCGGGGCTATTTTGAGGCCCTAAACGATGTTTTTTGGACATTCGGGGGGCTAGGGGTTTCCATGGCATACTATGGCCCCAGCCAAAAGTTGTAATCCTTGGATAGTTTTTTCCAATGAGCTATCATGCACCCCAAATGTATATTGTATGCAAAATTTTCACTACCGAAAGTTGACGTATCATCTAACCACATCGGGGCCCACAATAATTTTGGTGTTTCATATTCCAGGGTTAGGGTTTTGATGTTTAGGGATTTTTCCTCTTTGTATTTTAGGATTTATGATAAAAGGACCTTTTCAACCTCTTTATAATAAACTTGTTGTGAATGAGCATAGTCAGCATATATTTCTCTTCAGAGATGAGCTACCGCCATTCTATCCAGCTTGTGTTCTACATTATTTTGTTATTTTATTCATTAATAGAAGTTGGGATTCACTGTGTTTATGTGTTCTCTACTATAGTTTTTTTATGTATCTCATTTCGTTCTCAATATAATCTAGATCAATGGTATTAAAGCAGTCTTCTCCTTATTTTTTCTCAGTTCATGTCCCTGACGAGGTCAGGGTATAAAGAGTTGGGTCTCGAGATAGTTTCACTTTGGGATGATCTCTCTGTCTCTCCAAACCAACCTCCCATGGTAGAAGAAAAGAGATATTATGGAGTAGGATATCCTCTCAAAATATTGCTTGAGGAATCCTTTGTGTGACATTGGAATGGGATGATGGACAACTTCATTCATATCATTTGACGACTGCCAAGGGCATGTGAGGCACCTTCAACAAGAAGAAATTTTGGAGGTGTGACACCCTTCAAGGTACAATTTAACTTTGATATCTCCTTATTTAAAGACCATATAGATGTAGATTATTTAGATAAATGGTTGATTCAATTAGAAGGATGTTACTCTATTCAAATATTTTATGACACCAAAAACAATCACCTTAGCTTTCCTTAAATCCCTCCCCCGTGTCAAATATTGGTGGGAATGTTCTTGGAAGAGACATAACAAAGAAAAGTCTATAGAATTTTGGATAGGACCCACTTGGGTGGCCTTTGTTGATGCCCTCAAGGAGGAATTATACCTTGTCAGAAACTATGATGACCAGTACATGAGATGGACGATTTTGTTTGAAGAAAGAGACTAGATGGTGTTTAAGTACGCTAACATACTCCATACCTTATGCTCAAAGTTGGGTATTAGAGCCTCCGAGTGACACCTAGTTATGAAGTATCGTAGTGGCCTACACAGGTGCATCCAAACATATATGGATTTCTTGGAAATCTCCTCATTGGGATCCAGTTATCGATATGTTGTCAAAATTGAGCAGAAATTTAAGTAGTGGAATAAGCGAGAGTTTAGTTCTACAAATCCACAACCTCACAAGGGATAGATAAAGGAATTTCAACCTCAAGACAATTATTCCAAGCTGCAGGAAAGGAAGGGTAGTGGGAATATGAAGAAGGAAACTATAAAATGGTATGAGTTCCACAAAAACCCTTGGCACAACAATGATGAATGCCACTCAAAAAATTCATTGTTGATCGAGCTTAAAGAAAAACACTAGTACATTTGGCCCATTTTTCGACACCCATCCGACGAATTCTTGTCTGGCTTTCGAAAAACCCACTTTCCAGCTATTAGCTGAACCACTTTTGTCACACTCTCGACGTTATAACCATCTGTCGGAATTGAGACGTAAGAAAATGCCATGTGTAGTGTGTAGAAAGGTTTGTATGATACATGTGTTCATCACACATTATTGTCATAAGTCTGATAATAGCATGAATGTTGACATGTCGAATAATTTTTATGCCACGTCGCATATTCCATGAAAACGTCACTAGATAACCCAATGTCGTTCAACTGATGATGTCAGTCGTAACTATGACTTAGAAATCCCTAAGTACCATCGGAAATCCAACACTAATTCTAACGAAATTGTGACTTTATTGTCAACGACCCACGTCAGTGTAGCAATGGTTGATCGTTCTGATTCTATCATCGATCCAACGATATAACAAGATGAATTTGGAGGATGCATGAAGAAATTTTTGTCAACATACATCAATGTGGTGACACATGAGAGTTCCAAGTTGTGAAATGAAATATGAGGAATTATCATTTGATTTCCGATGTCGGTATAATAAAATGAAAAAAAAATCAAATTGCATCGGACATAGGGAGCAAGTTGAGCAAGATGTAGATGATAATGTTCTCTATTAATGATGATATATAAAATTAGTATTACGGTTTTTATTTTTTCATAAAACCCTAATTCAAGCTGTTTTGAGCATCCACAACTAAAAATGCACAGTTGCTTCTGAAATACATGTTTTGATTTTAAACTATAATTTATGCCCTTGTGTAGAAATGCACGCCAGGCTTCGTCAACATACATCAACGTGGTGACACATGAGAGTTCCAAGTTGTGAAATGAAATATGAGGAATTATCATTTGATTTCCGATGTCAGTATAATAAAATGAAAAAAAAATCAAATTGCATCGGACATAGGGAGCAAGTTGAGCAAGATGTAGATGATAATGTTCTCTATATATGATGATATATAAAATTAGTATTACGGTTTTTATTTTTTCATAAAACCCTAATTCAAGCTGTTTTGAGCATCCACAACTAAAAATGCACAGTTGCTTCTGAAATACATGTTTTGATTTTAAACTATAATTTATGCCCTTGTGTAGAAATGCACGCCAGGCTTCACTGAAAATGCATGACCATGTCTTAATACCTCTGTAATTCGAGTGGTTCAAGTTTATGAGGTTCTATTAGATATTTTTACACTTGTATACATATTTAGATTTTCATTTTCAAACATAAAAGTGATTGTTGTGTAAAAGAGGCAAAGTCCACCTTGTAAATTGAGAGACCAAAACAGTAGAAAGTGAACTAAGGGAAATGCACACCCATGCTTATATATAGCTCCAAATAGAGTTATCTAAGTTTTTGGGTGAAGTTAATAACATTACAAATATTTATATATCATACAGAGTGCATTATAAAATGACTAAGGACTTCTACCTTGAATCAAGATTCCATACTTTTTGCAAAATGGAGGGTAAAACCGTCTTACTATAAAATGCATGACTAGGTCTCATATGACCTCCAAATTGAGTGGTTCCAATTGTGTAGTTTGTATTTTATAATTTTACATGTATTCATACTTCAATTGTGCATTTTGAAACCAAAATCCCTCTTCTATGCATAAATGCTAAAATTTGCCTTGTAAATGCAAAAAAATGCATAAAGGGAAAAATGCATAAAAATGCATGAAAATGAGGGATGATGAGAAATGCATTCCCTAGGAAGAAAAATCCATGTGTGGTGTTGTTAATTTACAAGTTAAAAGACTTTGGATTTGTTGTAAACCCTAAAGAATGCATACTAGGGTGATTTGTGCCCATAATTTAGTAAAGGGTTGATATATACATGAATGTTTGGAAATTGTGCACACACACTAACTAAAATGGAAAAATGAGTACTAACTACCTACATCCATGAGCTTGATAATGCACGAGCTTGTACAACCACATCACACATAGGCTATTTGTCAATTTCATTTTCATTGCAAAGACCTCTAGAAATCATCAGAGAATACAAGGTTATATGGACGAATAATAATTAAATAAATAAACAAACATATCAACATGTATGAGACTCTAGAAAGACTAAATTGGAATACATGATTGAGCAAAATACTCTTTTTTATTTTAAATTGTAATTTCTGCATTTGTGCGGAAATGCATGCTAGGCCTCAAAAAAAATGCACATCATGGTATTTACACGCTTGCAATTTGAGTTATTCAAGTTTTTTAGGGTGTCTTACATAATTTTACTCCTGTCAGCATATTTAGATTTTCATTTGAAAAAAAAAAAATGGATTTTGTGTAAAAGAAGCTAAGTCTACCTTGTAAATTGAGAGACCAAAACAATAGAAAGTGACCTAATGGAAATGCACACCCGTGCATATATATAGCTCCAAATTTCGTTATCTAAGTTCGCTACATGAAAAGTTTGCACAGACCTGTGGGCATAGTTGCAGATGCTACAACACTACCCACAGTCCTCTAGGATGAGATGTGGCAACTTTACCCACATAGCAACTCTTCCCACATGAAAACTCTGCCCACATGCCCATGGGTGGAGTTGTAGATGCTACAAATCTACCCAATACCTATGGGAAGAGATGTGGAAACTATACCCATATGTCTGTGGGAAGAGATGTGGAAACTTTTCACATAGGCATGTGGGCAGAGTTGTAGATGATACAACACTACCCAAAGGCCTCTGGGAAGAGATGTGGCAACTCTTCCCATGGGCATGTGGGAAGAGATGTCACAAATCTTCCCACAAGCCTATGGTAAGAGTTGTAGATGCTACAACTCTACCCACAGGTCTCTGGGATTAGATGTGGAAAATCTTCCCACGGGCCTATGGGTAGAGATGTCGTGACTCTGCCCACAGGCCTGTGGGTAGAGTTGTAGATGCTACAACTCTACCCATAGGCCTATGGGAATATCTACAACTCCACCCACAGGCCTATGGGAAGATATGTGACAACTCTTCCCATAGGCATGTGGGCAGAGATGTGGAAACTATGGATACCCTGGATGATTTCCTACATTTAACTCTATTTTGGGTGGAAGCAGTTCAAGGTTATTTCACATAAATCACAATGTTCCTCAAGTTCCATTCTATACCAAATATGTATTATGATAAACAATGAATATGATTGGTTATCTACTATGAAAAATACAACTTCACCATGGGAAACCTATATAATCTTTCCATAGATAGTATTTTAAATTAATGCATTCTAGATCATAAAGTATAAGTCATCCTTTGATAGGTGCATGAAAAATAGAGAGGAGGGAATTATTGTGGAACACATATTACTAGGTTGAAGTTTCTCTATGTTAGACTATGGTAGTCGACATAATGTTAAGATGTCATGGAATATGAAAATAATTGCAACAAGTGTCAACTAATTAGTCACCCTTATACCTATAATGAGATTTCATTGCAACCCATTGTGATAGTGTGGAATTTATTAGTAAATAAGACATAATAAATTAGATTGAAACAAAAAACAAAGATACAAGGTAATAAAATTTGGAGATCCTTTTAGTCTGAAGTGAACACCCCACATATCCAAAGAAAATATAACTCAACACCATTGCCCTAACCTTGTCCTTCAACAAATTTATTACAAATATCTAAATGATATTTACAAGTTTTCCCACAATACTTTGAACTAAGGGAAATGCACACCCATGCTTCTATATAGTTCCAAATAGATTTATTTAAGTTTTGTGGTGAAGTTAATAACATTCTAAATATTTATATATCATACAGAGTGCATTGTAAAATGACTATGGACTTCTATCTTGAACCAAGATTCCATATTTTTCCCACAATACTTTGAACCAAGGGAAATGTACGACCATGCACACACACTAACTAAAATGGAAAAAATAGTACTAACTACCTGTGTCCATGACCTCGATGCGTCAAGAGCTTGTACAGCCAAATCACAAATAGGTTATTTATTAGTTGCATTTTCATTTTGAAGACCTATAGAATTCATCAAAGAATACAAGGTTATATGAATGAATAATAATTAAATAAACAAAAAGACATATCAACATGTATGAGACTCTAGAAAGACTAAAATGGAATACATGATTAAGAAAAATACTATTTTTTATTTTGAATTGTAACTTATGCATTTGTGCAGAAATGCACGTGTTGATAGGTCTAAATTTACTCGACAATAGTAAGGGGTTACCCCCGGCAAGAATTCCCAATCAGAACTCTCATTGTTTGGAATGGGTAACCCATCCAGATTCTGGCCCGACATCCATTATTGGTTTGGTTCTACTGGTTGCAGCCCGATCCACCGATGAGGGTAAGTGATTGGTGATTTTGCAAACGGAAGATGTAGATGAAGACTATCTAAATGAAAACCTAATATAATTCTATTCTACCCTATCCTATATAGGAGTGAATTAACGCAAGTGAATGAGCTGTGGCATGAAACTAACTCTACAAATAGATTCACCCAGATAGTTGAAATGTAGAAATAAAGTCAGATAACACATGCACATGATTGTATAACCAAAATAGTCTAAGTCACTATATCACATACCTTATCATCTCATTCCCTCAGAACATGTAATATAAGAAATAATGAAAAAACTACAAGAATACATATATTGCATTATAATAGTCCATAAACGAACATGCTCTTATAGCCCATGTGAAAAACAAACATTTTGCTTGAAATAGTTCACAGAAAAACAACAACACATGCAAGTCCTTCTCTCAGTCAAAATTTGTCCCTGAGGGATTCTCCGTATTAACAGTTCCAACAATAGTACATGAAAAAACTTAGGACAACTCTCCAATTTTATTGACTTTGTATTCTCAAAGTAGTTTAGAGGTGTACCATGTTTGAAGAGCCAAAATCCCTTTCTTTGGGTTCTATTCTGGTATTTATTGAGGTTCAATAAGACCTTTGGCCTTTCCTCTCCCTCCATGACCTTTCATCTTCCAACATTTTTTCTCATCCTCTTTGTGATCATGACTAACAAGGACAATAATTACATTTCGAATTTGTCTCCTATAGCTGGTGAGTCGTCGTTGATTTCAACCAGATCTGCCTTGCGCATCATGAAGACTGGCCTTGGGAATGAGGGCATCGATATTCCTAGGTTTCAGAGTCCTTCTTCATTTGTTTTATCTTGGCACCCCTCAATTATTCCCCTTGCAAGAACAATCTACATCATTTTACTCTTTTATTTTCTTTGGTTGTGGATTGCATTGCAAGAGTGCATCTCTCTCTGGGAATTGGTACCTAACACCGTTCAACATATAGTAGATGAGAGTAAATACAAATAAACCATAAATACTAATCACTATAATGTGTATGAATGGGAAATAAAATAATTGCAATGTCAAGTAAGCTTCCCTATATTCAATCCCGGGTTCATCCACTCATGATAGAGGTGTTGTGTTTTTCATGGATGCCAACAATGTACTATATATTCATCTAACAATAATTATACCATACGTTATAAATTTCTCAAATTATATAACTAGGAAGTTGTATATCTCAAAAATAATTTTCTAACAGTATAAATACATCATAAAACGGACACCCGAGTCAAAAGTTATGGTTGATTTACGAGAGCCTATATTTTTAGTTTCGGAGGAGTTAGTACTAACTCCTCCGACCTGTTGAGAGTGTTTTGAACTAACCCCACCCCCGATATGTATTGGAGGAGTTTGTTATAACTCCTCTTATATGTATCATAGGAATTGAAGGGAAATATTTTGAATCGGTTTGGAGGATTCAAAGGGAACTTCTCCTTCCGGGGAAAGAAAAATTGGAAAAAATTCCAAGTGTCGAACTAGCAAGAGAAAATGAGTGTTTGAGTTCGAAAGCCCATAACTTCCTCATACGATGCTCGATTGAGGTTCCATTTTTTGAAACATGTATAACACATAGAGACACTTCTATCAAGATAATTGAACATGTTTTTCCATCATTTTAGTGGATCCATTTCTAATGATGGCCATGACTATCAAGGATTTCTTGTCTGGAAAGCCTAGATGATCGTTTTGGCACTTTCGGACCTCAGATTTTGATTATGTCAGTTTCCTTGGGATCATACTTACAAAATATATATAGTAGGACTATTTTTTTGTGAGAAATACACTTTTAATAATACCCAAAATTTGTGCTCAAAAGTGTTTTCAATGGAAGTATGTGCCTCATTCTCGATATTGTGTCGCCCAAATTTGGTTCTGTCAGCTCTTGAGTCATCTGCGATATGTAGGATCTTAGATAATTCATTGAAAATGAGGTAATATGTCAGGGGAATAGAAATATAAATCCATCAAAACAACCAACTGACATTTGGTGCACCTAGCAATGTGTAGGAGCTGGGAGAACCAATGTTTTGTTGAGATGCATTTCAAAGCTAGAGAAAGACCTACATATGCTTTAGTTAACCCATGTGATGATATACAACACTTTAATGCTCATGGTTAGCCATAAAATCAAGAGGTGAATATCAAATATTATGTTGTATGTGAATACGAGCTACTAGTGACACTGACAAACTTGATTATGAATATAGTCTAGAGTGGATCAGGTGAGATAGGAAATTAATGACCATTTTTCTATATATGTGTGGATATTTTAGTCATTGATAATTGTAAGGAGATTGATTGATGAGAGAAGCAATATGGGATCCGAGCTGGGAGGGGGACGAGATAGGTCTAAATACGAAAGTGGGTTAGGTTGACCGTGTCAACGTTGGTGAGAGGGAGAAAATCATCTTCGATGCATTTGGTGACGATGAGGGTTCAACATCCTTCGGTTGACGTATCAAGGACAAGAGAGGAAAACTTATCAAACGGAAGTGCATCAGGGACGAATAGGAAAACTTTGTTGATATGTAATGCAATGAAGCGAAAGAGAAGGATGTTGTTGAAATTTGATGCAACGACGCAAGTGGAAGGGGTCCCACTGGTGAAAGGTGTGCACGTAGTGAAGATACTCATCTGAACAATGCTAGTGAGATGGCATTGATCATGCAATCTTTGTCAACGATGAATATGTGTGTCAGTGAAGTTTGGAGAAACTGTGATAGCACATCAACCAAGTTCAAAAGGAGCTGGATGATGTATTGTTAAGAAAATCAATGTCGTGGAAATGCAAAAGTGGAAGAAGGTTGCGCGTGTCGGTACGCTGTGTATTAGCATGGGAAGAGGGGACTCACCAAATTTCAGATTGTCAGGTATAAGTGATCTGAGGAGGAACTGGAAGTGGTAAAGCGAGGTAGGGTGAGGAGAACTTGAACGTAGCTATTTGCATGAGGGAGAGAGTGTGAGGGTTTCAATTGTAAATATTGAAGGGGGGCCCAATTTCTTGTCTTGGAGAGAGGATAAGACAAGAAAATTGGGAGGTTGTTGTGTGGGCACAACAAATGGAAACACACTGGGTGAAGCCAAAATATATGTTAATCTTTCCTAACTAATAAGTAGAAAATATAGAGGGTCATGAAATTCACTTTTAAGTTCAAAAAATTCTATAAATAATGCATAACAGTTACCTAAAACATTCCATCATAGTGGGATCACTGGTGATGCTTACATATTTGTTAGTAGAGGTTGTCTGTTGTAGATGGAGGATGAATTATGATGAAGTTTACTTCCTTAAATTGCGTTGACAATCCATGTTGGTACCTCCATCTTGGGGCTGATATAGTTTTGGGATAAATAAATATTTTTCACTAGGTGTGTATATAGATATCTCACTGGTGTTGCTCCACTTCCTACGAGCATCCATAGCCCTGGTGGAGTCACCATGATTTCACAAACCTTTCTCCGCTTCCAAGGAGAATCCATAGCCCCGACAGAGATATTTTTATGTCCCCTAGTATAGTCAAACTTTCCTTTCCATTCCTTCCCGAATTATTTAGTGCATGCTTAGAATTTGGTGGATGGGGAAAGTGATGGCCTTTTTATCCGTATAGGGGATGACTTCCATCTTTTGAGATTTATTTGTATATTTTCTACACCTGACTACATAGAGATATCCCTTTTGGGTTTTCATCCTTTAGACTTTGACACTTCACCTTTCACGTGAGAAGCTACTTAATGTGTGGATGGTTCCTCCATTACATAGGATCTGCTCGCCATCCAATATGAAAGAATGATCATTGATTAACCACTATGCTCAGTCATGGTTTACTTCTATCACAACATCCCCAAATAGTTCTGATTCATTTTCAAACAAAGACCCCTAATTCCACTCATGAGCTAGGAAAGAGATGCAAGTTGATTCATGCTTGCTTCGAGTGTGAAGGTGTTTCCTGTGACAAGACAATGGATGTGAGAGGTATGTATGTCATAAAATATAATCAGAGGTAATA
Organism: Picea engelmannii; assembly: GCA_009831015.1. Taxonomy (NCBI): domain Eukaryota; kingdom Viridiplantae; phylum Streptophyta; class Pinopsida; order Pinales; family Pinaceae; genus Picea; species Picea engelmannii. Next base: position 45,023 of record ML817676.1, on the reverse strand, counting down.
AGACAATGGAATTGAAGAAAGGAACTTCTTTGAAGGGAAAAGATGAGGATGAAAGAATGGGAATATAAATGTTGAATTAGGAGAGATGATGCATTCAGGGTTAGAGATGAATTCGGTCTAATTTCTTGATGCAACTAAAAAATCAATCATTTTATATGAATGACGATCAACAATATGTAATTAGGAAATATAGTTGACTGATAAAGAAATTATAGATTGAGTGTTTCCAGTTGCTTAGAGGATATTCACACATTTCAACTAGCTAGAAGTTTGCATCCTCTTGAAACTATCAATAAATGTGAAGGCTAATAAGTGTAATAATTCATTTAGATAGCTATTTTTGCTAGTGTTGTGTTGTCCCTTAGTTAAGGAAGCAAGAAAAGAACAAGGGAGAAAAGGAACAATGATAACTTTGCGGGAGACACAGTGACTGTTACTGGGTCGAAGTGAGAAAAAGAGAAGAAAAGATGGAGCGAAGCCTGAGAAAGCAAGTCGTTGGACAAGGAGATCGAGGATGACAAGTCAGCAAGGAAGAAGGACCATGGACGACTTATCAAGAGGAAAAAACCATCGTTAGATGCTTTGGAGAACCACATGAGAAGGAAGGAAAGACAAGATGGAGAAGCTCTGAAAACGCAAGTCAAGTTGACCTAGGGTTTTAGACACCTAGGGTTTTGGTATCTAGGGTTTTGACACCTAGGTTTCGGCCTATCTAGGTTTTCGGCCTAAGGATGTCGATGAGTGATTGTAACATATAAATAAGAACCTATATGAGGGAAGAGGGTTCTTTCGGGTTCGAGGTTATTGGATCTAGTTGTATTGTTTGATATGAGTGATTATTGTTGTGAGAGAGAGGAGTGTTGAGTGAAGATCCTTCTAGTATTGTAATATCTTCAGCTGGGTGTGAAGATCAACCCTGCAGCTAGGTGCATAGGGAGGGGAGAGATAGAGAGAAGAGAGGAGATCTGTTGGTTAAGAGCGTAAATCAGAACTGTATGCTTTCATCTTAATATATCATAAAGCACAGTTCTGTGAACGTAGCCCTAGAGAGAGGGTGAACCATGTATATCTTGTGTCATGTGTGTGACTGATGCTCTATTCTTTGTCATTGATATGTTGTTATTACATTATTGTGTTAGATCAGATCTATACCTATGCGGAGTATATCTAAGTTGATAAGTGATATATGCATTATGTGTTTCTTTGGTAGTCGATCCACTTGATATTCCCCTTGGTTGTAGACATCTTTGTCCTGCAACCCCCTCATATATGCTTCAGGTGAGACTACATTTTCCTCACGGGTGTTTCCGAAAGGGCCAGTAGCTAGGGCTTGTTGCTACGCTCTTGGAGATTTGAACCCTAGGTCTGCCCATGTGCCAACAAATGGTTCCATTGTTGGGACAGGAATATTTGTGAGGGAATGTCAAGGTGGTTTCCATCAAAGACAGAGATTCAAAAGTGGATAGAGGATCAAGAAAAGGACTTCGTTGAAGCCCAAAATAAAATCCCTAATATGAGTACATAAGATTGGCTAGGAAGATATATCTTTACTGATATACACAAGATATTCTTTGGAGGAATCCATCAGGAACTATATGAGTGGTTAGCTAGGTTGGTAGATACCCAGTTTGAGGTCAAACCTAGATCTCCTGTAGTTTGGACGTCGACGTTGATCAATAAGGTCAAGCGAGTTGATAACGTCGTATCCAGAGTAGTAGATCACTGGTTCAATAGAACCATTGGAGGCTACATCACTGAGTTTGTTGTTGACAGAGTAGAGTCGTATAGCCAAGCCGAGAGATATTTTTTCAAGGGACCCAGAGGAAAATTTTTACATTTTCTGAAGTTAAGGATCAAGATGTTATTGCATGAAAAGAAAATCCTGAAGATAAAATAGATTGGTCAAACTTGAAAAGGCTAATGTTTAGGAATTCGGACAGCGACAGTGACACAGAAGTTGGACATACACGCAGTGAGAGAGTGTTCAGAGAAGTGAATCTTGCGAACTTATTCAATCATAACTACAGGGATGAGGCTTTCTACAATGGAGAAGAGGCGGATCTAACAGACAAAGAGCATTTAGAACCCGCTAGGGTAGAGGAAGAGGAAGCTGAAGAACCTCGCCGGGATGAGCCAAAAACCTCAGGAACTGCATAGATTATTGAGGTAAGTACTATTAATACTCTTGTTAGTTCAACAACATTGAGTAATCAGAGTAATCAGAGTTACCAGACCATTCAGAGTACTAATACTAGTATTCCACCACATACTCAGACAGGAAACATAGGAAGATCTATGGAAGATGAGATGAGACTCCCTATCTTTAGGGGAGATGGATCTAAAGATCATGATCAGCATTGGTTTCTGTGTGAAGCCATATGGAATATTAAAAATGTCACTGACAAAGTTGTTAAAAGAACCCAATTTAGTACTACCCTTCGAGATCGCGCACTAAGTTGGTACATGAAGCTTATCCAAGGACTTGCATAGCCTAAGACACTGAATGAGATCAAAAATGCATTTATTGTAGAGTTCAAGAAACCCAAGTCGGAGTCCCAATGTATTATAGAGCTGAAAGAGATCAAGTAGAAGGTAGTCGAACCCATTTGGGAATTTGATCAAAGATTTAAGACCTTAACAGGCCGACTGACTTTTTAGATCCCAAATGAGCAGAACAAAGAATGGTTCATTGTTGCCCTCTTACCACACATTAGAGTTCCTTTGATGTAGCAAAAGATTGCTTCACAGGTTGAGGCATTGGAGATCGCCATGAAGCTAGAATCAACCCCTATGGGAAAATCTCGCTCAGGTATGAGTCAGATCTTGAGTCATCTAACTAGTTTGTCCCTACAGGTCGAAGATATGAAGAAAGACAAGGGAAAATATAAAAGAGAAGACACCTGGTGTGTCATATGCAGATCAGAGGGCCATGACAAGGAAAATTGTCCCCTATTCCATGAATACTTGGCCTCTGGAGCTCTGAGTCCTTTGAAGCAAGTCACCTTACCCTGGTGCGAGGTATGTCGAAATAGACACCGTACTGGTGAGTGCTATTACATGAAAAAATATGTTCAGACACCCACAAATTTGTATTACACATTCTATAGTAAGTCAGTAGGGCATGATAATAGGGATTTTAGGGCCTATGAACTCATGCACGAAAGGTCAAGAGATATATATAGGATTTAGGACGAAGCACAGCAATAAGGAAACACTATGCAGTATAACTCTCCAGGAAGAGGAAAGTTCAATCCTCGCGGTGGATTCAAAGGATGAGGACGAGGAGGAGGTATGGGTCAAGGCCGAGGACAGATCATCTGTTATAAGTGCGCACATCCAAGACACTTGGCAAGGGACTATCAGAACCCTTGCACTACTTGGAGCTATTGCAACTCCTTCAAGCATGTTATTGAAGAATGTCCACCATTGCTGGCTAAACTTCAAGAGAAACGAGGACCTCAGTAGAACCCATAGATACAATTGATCAAAGTTTAACCTCGTGGAGAACACCCTAGAGTCGTTGTTATTACTAGAGGAGGTGTTGTTATAAGAGAAGACAAAATGACCCAAGGGAAGACTACAGAAGATTTAGGAATTAGGAAAGTTGCAGAGAACACCCAAACCTTTTATGCAAAGAAAGAAAGACAAATATTTGAGGAAGAAAGAAAAGAGTTCAAAGGAGACCAAGGTTCTTCATCAAAGACACAACCAAAAGTAAGAGAGTATGGAATGCCTCATGCATTTGATCGGTCTGCTTCGCCAAGAGAAGTCAAAAAGGTAAGCAAGATCATGAAATTTCTATATACTTGTGTTAAGTTGATTCAAGATGAGAGTGCTATCCAAGAACTACAGAATTTAATTAGACGGTATGAGCTAGGAAAAATAGACCCCTTACTGAATAGGGTAGTACACCAAATCACTAAAAAGAGAAGGACAAATAAGGAATTACACTTGAAATCTCAAATAGGAGAATATGATATAGACTATGTGGACCTCGACTTAGGATCGAAGGTCAATGTCACAACGAAGAAAACTTGGGCGCTGATGGGAAAACCTAAGCTGAGTTATTCCCTTATCATGCTCAGGATGGCTAATCAGCAAGTTGTCAACCCCTTTGGATGATTGGAACATGTCCCTGTGGACATCAACAGAGTAAGAACATTTGCATATTTTGAGGTAATTGAGATAGTTGATGACAGCTTCCCTTACCCTGCGCTGTTAGGAATTGATTGGGCCTTCAATAATTCCATTGTGGTTGATTTAAAGAAGAGACGTATGAATTTTGAAAAAGATGTCCTTAGGTTCATTTCACCCTTAGATCCAGATGAAGTTCAGTGATACACAAAGCCCATTAGAGAAGAAGACCATGCATATGAACTGGAAAATACATACAAATTAACAACCAAGCAACATGATTACATTAATCCTATGGCCGATGGAAACCTAAGCTAGAAAAGTGATGACGCATGTTCATCAGACTCAAAATAAGCACTGGAGAACTGGAAGAATAAAATGTATGAGGTATCTACAAGAAGATGTGCTAGACTAACCAGATAAGTTCATTGGATCGACACAACAATAAGTAACCTACCCACCTTTGATGGTCTGGATCCTTCAGAAACCTTCTTGTCAAACTTTGAAGAAATTGTACCAATGTAACAAAGATTATTGGCGATGGATGAGGCCCTAAAAGCAACCCCAACAAGATGGTGGGGGACATGCAAAAGCAATATTACAGACTGGGTACAATGTCGTACCTTGATGACAACGCAGTTCTCATCACAAGTAGAAGGCTATGAAGTTCGATACACAGGTCGAAGCTACCCAAAGGACCATGTGTGAAGCTGTGAGAAATCCTGGAGCAACGTTCTTCAAGAACAGTGGGTACACAAATTCATCAACACACTAGACATGACACCTATCAACTGGTACCTTCAAGCCGAGATGTGCCTCATCACTACAAATTGGAAAGGTATGACTCAGAATTTTGTAACCACCTTCTTATTTGAAAGTCAATATCCTTCAGTATATCAAGCATTACAGATTGTGATATAGAAAGTATTCAAGGAGACATCTAGCCTTCCTTTGGAATAAGAAGAGGACAAATGGACTACGCCTCTCCAGAAACTACAAGGCTGTTACAACATCAATGTTGATGAAGACAATGATTCGAGCAAGGTGAACATTACAGAAATAGAAGGTCAGAGAGATGTGAAAGGACTAGGAGTTGAGCTACCATTCATTGGACATCCAATTAAGATTAAGAAGGTCAATATTGGAACAAAACAGACACCGAATCTTGAAAATGTTGGAGATTATTGGGATGCTGCCACTATTGACAAGATCACAGAATTACTGCATGAATATCAGGACTTGTTTCCAACCAAGTTCACTGATATGAAGGGAATTAAAGGGCCTATGGGAGAGATGAGGATCCCTTTGAAGCCAGAAGCAAGAGCAGTCAAGGACTGTAGCATAACTACAACTGCGTGCTTCATATTTGATGACATCATAACTAGGTTTGGATGCCCAAAGATCCTTATGAGTGATCAAGGCACACATTTCATAAATAAGACTATTGAAGCCTTGATTGAGGAATTTGTAGTCCATCACTAGAAAAGCACACCTTACCATCCACAAGAAAATGGGACCATTGAATCATTCAACAAGATCTTGGAAACAATGCTGATGAAGATTTGCAGTGTGAACAGGGATGACTGGGATTTAAGAGTACCAACAGTACTGTGGGCCTATAGAACCACTTGCAAGAAGCTAACAATGCAGACCCCTTTTAAGTTAGTATATGGTCTCGAAGACATTGTGCCAATGGAATATTTGGTACCAAGCCTAAGAATTGTTTCATTTACAGACATGGATGACACTGGCATTGTTCAAGAGAGGCTTGCACAGTTGGTCGAATTGGAAGAAGACAGATTTTTTGCAGGATTTCATCAGTAGGTATAGAAGGAAAGAGAGAAGGCCTATCATGATAGGTACATCAAGAAGAAGGCATTCAAACAAGGTGATCTAGTACTGGTATATGATAGTAAGTTCATCAAGCATACTAGGAAGTTTAGAACACATTGGCTCAGGCCATATGAGATCGCTTATGTTACAGAAGGAGGAGTTGTGCAGTTGAAGACTTTAAAGGGAGAATGGAAGGAAGGATTAGTGAATGGGAGTCGGTTGAAGTTGTACCATGAAAACCAACTGCTTAGAAGCTCTTAGTAAAAGCATGAATAAAAGGGTATAGGTACCAAGTGCAGTTGAAACTGGGTACCAGACACAGAAAAGACAGTCTGCACAAGGAAGGAGAGGAGGCATAGAGCAGAAAGAAAAGGTTGCACTGCGTAGTCTGGAGTCAAAGTAAAACAGAAAAATTAGATCTGAAGTGCCTTGGGACGAGTCACAGGTGAGTGTTGGGGGGATGTTGGCCCTTGGTTAGGGAAGCAAGCAAAGAACAAGGGAGAAAAGGAAAAATGATAACTTTGTGGAAGACACGGTGACTGTTACTCGGTCGAAGTGAGAAAAAGAGAAGAAAAGATGGAGTGAAGCCCGAGAATGCAAGTCGTTGGATGAGGAGATCGAGGATGAAAAGTCAGCAAGGAAGAAGGACCATGGATGACTCAGCAAGCAAAAAAATCCACCGTTAGATTCTTTGGAACACCGCGCGAGAAGGAAGGAAAGACAGGTTGGCAAAGCCCTGAAAACACAGTTCAAGTTGACCTAGGGTTTCATACACCTAGAGTTTTGGTATCTAGGGTTTTGACACCTAGGTTTTATCCTAAGGATGTCGATGAGTGATTGTAACGTATAAATAAGAACCTATATGAGGGAAGAGGGTTCGTTCGGGTTCGAGGTTGTTGGATCTAGTTGTATTGTTTAATATGAGTGATTATTGCTGTGAGAGAGAGGAGTGCTAAGTGAAGAGCCTTCTGGTATTGTAATATCTTTAGCTAGGTGCAAAGATCAACCTTGCAGTTGGGTGCACAGGGAGGGGAGAGATAGAGAGAAGAGAGGAGATCTATTGGTTAAGAGCGCAAATTAGAACTGTATGCTTTCATCTTAATATATCATAAAGCACGGTTATGTGGATGTAGCCCTAGAGAGAGGGTGAACCACATATATCTTGTGTCATGTGTGTGAATGATGCTCTGTTCTTTGTCATTGATATACTGTTATTTCATTGTTGTTTTAGATCAGATCTATAGTTGTGCGGAGTAGATCTAAGTTGATAAGTGATATATGCATTCTGTGTTGCTCAGGTAGTCGATCCACTTGATATTCCCCTTGGTTGTAGAAATCTCTATCCTGCAACCCCTCATATCTGCTTCGGGTGAGACTGCATCTGCCTCGTAGGTGTTGCCGAAAGGGCCGGTAGCTAGGGCTTGTTGGTGCGCTCTTGGAAATTTGAACCCTGGGTCTGCCCCTATTCCAACACGTTGGTTGAGAATTAAACCTCTCATCATTTTTTTATGAAGGCTTCCAATTCATTTGTGCAACCTTGTGCTTTAGGGGGGAAGGGTTGGCTAGAGGTCCACTTCATTTTCCAACACGCTCCTTTGCTTTGGCCTTTTAACGTGTCTATTTCCTTTTCACTTCCTTGAGCACTAGAATTGATATTATAGCATGAAATGTCCAGTTAACCACAATTATGATGTTTCATGGTCAATTCAAACCTTCTTAAGATGCATGTCTTCCTCAAATCTTGTCTTTATTTTGAAATGAATATATATTTTCATGATCAACTATGGATAACCTTTGTGAAAATACTCACCGTAGTAATCCGAAAATGAAAATCAAAATTTGTCTGGGTGTTTGAGATTTCTCCATGAGTATCATCCATTCTAGTTGTCGGGAGACAATGTAGACTTGATCCTGAATGTTGGTTTGTCTATCGGAGTTTTTCCTTTCGGGAAACAAATAACTATAGCATTAACAATCACCCATTCTTCCTTAGAAAAAGTGTTCTTGAGAGACCTTTGCTTGATCAGTGTTAGTGAGATCAAAGATCATTGTGATTGAATTATTAAAGGCAAACTGACACTTAGTGACCTATTCCTCAAGGATAAGAATGTCTCCTATCAAGGAGTCACAATCACTTCAATGATTATGTTCAATAGACACAATCCTTAGCAAGGTTGTGAATAAACGATGTAATTTCTTAAATCTAATCTCCATCTTGGCCAAACTGTAAATCATTCCCCAAAATATATTCTTCATCATTTTGGGGTAACTGACTACCCAACTATAAATGTCCAGGTAAATGTTGCTGAGACAAGTGAATTTTTCAATTGAACCTCTCAGAGAATTTATGCACATGGTTTCCTCATGAAGATGGAGGAAAAACAAGATTAAGAGAAACTTTTAGTTAGAGGAAAACGAAAAGTATTAAATACAAAACAAGAAATATTTGATGAGCAACGACTTGAACTACAAACTAGACTAATCACAACAAGTGATATTTATTTAAGAAATTAAAACAAAACAAAATCTACGCTAAAACTGGAAAAAGCATCAACATCTAAATTATGAAAGAATAAATCAAGTGAAAAGAACTATGTTAATCATATTCCTAACCTAACCTATACTGGTTGAAAGAAGGCTACGTGTAAGCATAGTGCCATTAAATCCAATCGAGTAACTCCAAACCTATGATCGCATATTCATTGAAGGCCAATTGTAGAGAATGAAGCAGTGAGGGTTGAAAAATTGGAAGAATTGATTCAAGTAAGTTTCCACTCAGCAGGTCAAATTTGGAAATGTTATTGTTCATGTGAAATGTAGATGTGTAGGATTCCTCCAACCAAGATTAAATTGTAACGTAAAATTTAAAATGATTGTTATTTTATTGTTGGAAGGAAATCAACAATGAGATACATACTTGATGAGGCTTGTGAATGAAAATTGCATGCAACGTACTTTTTAAGGTAGTCTCGGAGTGGGTGGTATTGTTCATCCCAAGGGTAGAAGTAAGACAACAAGCACTTGACATAATCATCGATTGAAACTGGAGTGTCTCATTGTCAATGTAGATCTCCCTGGGTTCAAATTTCACATACTCCACATGCTGAGAGGAGAGATAATGGTGAATTTTCTGAGGGAAACATTGAGTGAAAGATAGCTCCAAAGCCTCTCCTATGAAATCAAAGAAATCATGTGAGAAGTGATGGATTATTGGGATTAAATCCACGAATAAGTGATGTATATGCTCCTGGGGAGTAACATGTAATTCTAGAGCATATTGAGGGATAACATTTTCTGGATTAACTCAATGTTTCTTGTATTTTGCATGGTGATGGGTTGTTCATTTGTTGTGATTTGTTCGTAAGGATCAAAAAACTCATGGTGCTCTGCATAATTCATATTTTCAGTGATTAACATATGTTCATCAAGGCCAGAAATATGAGATTGTGTAGGATCAATGAGTGATAGGTCGATTCTTTCATTCAATTCTAGAACTGGAAAGTAATCATTGAAAATAGGGACACAAAAATAAGATTGTGATTCACCATGTTCCGAAAATTTGAATTGCAAAGTATTTTAAAATCGATGCATTCCAGATGAATTATTTTTAAGGATGATTTATTGGTCGATCAAGGTTGAAAACTCCTCTTGATCTGGTATGTCATTAAATGTTTCATCTCTAAAGGATTAATGTGAAGAGTGTATATAATGATAGACATATGGTTGCTTGTGTATGTGATCAACGTCGAATAGATTTGTATAAAGGGAATGAAAATCTTTAGATTCTAAAGATAATGAGATTTCTACAGTGAGGGATTCACCATAGACCACAATATGTTCATGATTTTCTGAAGGGAGATTGTTAAATAGTTCACACTTCGAGTCTATGGGGTCCAGGATTATTGATAAATATTTTGTTGTAGTTGTGTCAGGGTGTTGGTTGGATATTATGTCCCTTATATCATTTGTGGTCGGATCTAAATTTTTTGAATAGGATATGGCTTGATCATTTAGATCACATTATTTATAAATATAGATGAGATATGAAAACCAATCGAATATTTCTTGGCTTGAGGATTCATCAATTTCATGAAATCTACAATAAATCTGCATGACTCTTTGAAATAAATAATTCTCATATTCATTCCTTAGCCTATGGAGTTTTTCTCATTCATCAACACGTTCGTCATAAACTTAATTTTCATGAGTAGTAATAAAAATTTCCATGAATTATTTTGAGCTATGAATTGATTTTGTTGGCAATGTATTAAACCAGGATTTAATTCGCCCTTTGAAAGTGAGGATGAACAATCAACATGTTTCATTGTCATGAATAATATTAATATTTCATTGAGTGATGTCAAATTTATCAAGATGTGTGAATCCAGAGACATTCCCTTCACCATCAAATTTTGGGTTTGACAAGAGATTGATTGTCTTAATTGGAATGCCCTCAGTAGGTCTCAAAAGACTTGAAGGGTTATTCCATATAGAGGTATGGAGAGGAGTCATGGGATGGTCATGATTTAAAATGAAATGACTCCACATGGGCAAGCTTTTCATCTGGCCCTCCTTCTAGTTCAAATTCTGTTGAAGGGTCTAAATTCTCCCAAAAAAAGTAAGGGGTTACCCTTGGTAAGAAGTACCAATTAGACCTATCATTGTTTGGAATGGGGAACCCATCCAGATTCTGGCCCGACAGCGATTGTTGTTTTGGTTCTACCGGTTGCGGCCTGGTCCATCGATGAGGGTGAGTGATGGGTGATTTTTCAAACAGAAGATGTATATGAATACTATCTAAATGAATACCTAATCTAATTCTATTCTACCCTATCCTATCTAGGAGAAAATTAATGTAAGTGAATGAGTTGTGGAATGAAACTAACTCTACCAATAGCTTCACCCAGATAGTTGAAATGAAGAAATAAAGTCAAATAACACATGCACATGAATACATAACCATAATAGTCTAGGTCACTATATCACATACATTAGCATCTCATTCAATAAGGACATGTAATACAAGAAAGAAGGACAAAACTGCAAGAAGACATATATTGCATCAAAATAGTCCATAAAAAAACATGCTCTTACAACCCATGTAAATAGAAAACATTATGCTTGAAATAGTTCGCAAAAAAACAAAAACACATGCAAGTCCTTTTCTCAGTCAAATGTTGTCCCTGAGGGCTTCTTCATATTAAAATTTTTAGCAATAGTACATAAAAACTCTTGGGACAACTCTCCAATTTAAGTTGATACTATATTCTCGAAGTAGTTCGGAGGTGTATGATGTTTGAAGAGCCAAAAGCCCTTTCTTTGGGTTCTATTCTAGTATTTATTGAGGTTCAATAAGACCTTTATCCTTTCATCTCCCTTTGTGACCTTTCATCTTCCAATGATTTTACTCATCCACTTTGTGATGATGAGTAAAAAGGACAACGGTTACATTTCAAATTTGTCTCCTAGCGCTGGTGAGTCGTCGTGGATTTCATCCATATGTGCCTTGCACATCCTGAAGTTTGGCCTTAGGAATGAGGGAATCGGTAGTGGTAGGGTTCAAACACCTTCTTCAATATTATGAGCTTCATTCCCCTCACTGCTTCCCATTTCTATAAAAATCGACATCATTTTACTGTTTTATTTTCTTTGGTTGTGGATCGCATTGCAAGAGTGTGTCTCTCTTTGGGAATCAGTACCTAACATCGTTCAACATATAGTAGATGAGACTAAATACAAATAAACCATAAATACTAATAATTAGAATGTGTATTAATGGGAAATAAAATAATCAGAATGTCAAGTAAGCTTCCCTGAATTAAATCCCTGGTTCGTCCACTCATGATTGAGGTGTTGTGTTTTTCTAGGTTTCCAACAATGTACTATATATTAATATAAAAATAAGTATTCCATGCATTATTAATTTCTCAAATCATATAGCTAGGAAGTTGTATATCTTAGAAATACCCTTCCAACAATATAACAAATGTGCAAAATAGACACCCGAGTCAAACGTTATGGTTGATTTACGAGAGGAATTTTTTTAATTTCGAAGGAGTTAGTACTAACTCCTTTGACCTGTTCAAAGTGTTTTGAACTAACTTCTCTGATATGTATCGGAGGAGTTTGTTATAAATCATATGATATGTATCATATGAATTGAAGGGAAATATTTGAAATCACTTTAGAGGATTCAAATGTAACTTCTCCTTCCGGGGAAAGCAAAATTGGAAAAAATTCAAGTGTCGAATTGGAAAGAGAAAATGAGAGCTTGAGTTCGAAAGCCCATAACTTCTTCATATGATGCTCAATTGAGGTGTCGTTTTTTGCAACACGAAGAAAAGAGAGAGATGATTCTATCAAGATAATTGAACATGGTGTTCCATCATTTGAGTGGATCCATTTCTAACGATGGACACGACTATTGAGGCTTTCTTGGTGGGAAATCATAGACGATCGCTTTGGCACTTGGACCTTGAATTTTGATTCCGTTAGTTGCATTGGGATCATACTTGAATAATATATACAGTAGGCCTACTTTGGTGGTGCTAAATACACTTTGAATAATACCCAAAATTTGTGCTCAAAGGTGTTTTCAATGGAAGTATGTGCCCCGTTCTTGGTATTGCTTCACCCAAATCCAGTTCTGTCAAATCCTAAGTCATATACGATATGTAGGCTCTTATATAATTCATTGAAACTAAGGTAATATGTCATGGGAGTAGAAATATAAATCCATCAAAACAACCAACTAACATTTGATGTGTCTGGCACTATGTAGGACTTGGGAGAACCAATTTTTTGTCGAGATGCATTTCAAAGCTAGTGCAAGACCTACATATGCTTCAGTTAACCCATACGATGATATGTAACACTTTCATGCTCATGGTTAGACATAAAATAAAGAGGTGCAAATAAAATATGATGTGGTATGTGAAAATGAGCTACTAGCGACACTGAAAAAATTGATTATGAATGCAGTCTAGAGTGGATCAGGTGAGATAGGAAATCAATGACCAGTTTTTTATATATGTGTGGATATTTTAGTCATTGATAATTGTAAGGAGATAGACTGATGAGTGCAACAAGATGGGATATGAGTTGGGAGGGGGACGAGATAGGCCTCAAGATGAAAGTGGGATGTGTTGATCGGTTTAGCATTGGTGAGAGGGAGAAAATCATCTTCGATGCACTTGGAGACGATGAGGGGTCAACATCCTTCAGCTGATGTATCAAGGACAAGAGAGGAAAAATTATCAACAGGCAATGCATTGGGGACGAAGAGGAAAAATTTGATGATATGTAGTGCAATGAAGCGAAGGAGAAGGATGTTTTCGAAATGTGATACAACGACGTGAGTGGAAAGGGGTCGACTGGTGAAAGGTGTGTGTGTAGTGAAGATATTCATGTTACCAATGCTAGTGAGATGGAATTTATCATGCAATAATTGTTGACAATGAAGATGTGTGTTGGTGAAGTTTGGTGGAAGTGAGATAGCACGTCAACCAAGTTCAAAAGGAGGTGGATGATGTATTGTCAAGAAAATCAATGGTGTGTCAATGAAAAGGTGGAAGAAGGATGTGCGAGTGGGTAGACTATGTATCAGCACAGGAAGAGGGTACTCACTGAAGTCTGGATCATCGGGTATAAGTGATCCGAGGAGGAACCAGAAGTGGTAAAGTGAGGTAGGGTGAGGAGAACTTGGGCATAGATATTTACACGAGGGAGAGAGTGCTAGGGTTCCAGTTGGGAAAATTGAAGGGGGGACCAATTTATTGTTTTGGAGAGAGGCTAAGAAAATAAAATTGGGAGGCTCTTGTGCAGGCACAACAACACGCCAGGATTCAAAAAATGCACGTTGTGGTCTTTACAGGCCTGCAATTTGAGTGATTCAAGTTTCTGAGGGCGCCATACATAATTTTACACCTATCTGCATATTTATATTTTCATTTGAAAACATAAAAGTGGTTATTGTGTAAAAGAGACAAAGTCTACCTTGTAAATTAAGAGACCAAAGCAGTAGAAAGTGACCTAATGGAAATGTACACCCATGCTTTATATAGCTCCAAATTTAGTTATCTAAGTTTTGAAATTGTTAGTCTAGCATTTGGGAATTAGTTTTGGCTTACTAATTGTGATAAGTCTAGAATTTGAGGGACCTTGAGTAGGCAACTAGTTACATTTGGAAGATTTATTTCTGGTGTTAATTATAAATTTTCATTTTTCCTAGGAATCTCATCAAGCTTCAATTTCTATTTCCTTTTAGTTGGAATCCTTCTCTTTGTTTCGCCATCTCTAGTTTTTACAGTTTAGAATATATTTGTAAAATAAATTCTACTATTGGTGTTGATTCTATTTCTAGGCCAGATTTAGCAATCATGGATCTAGAGGGATTTTCTTCTACTAAATTGGGTTATAATATTTTCTCATGTTTGGTCATTCCTCATTCATTTTGGATTGTTGAGGTTCCCAACATGGCCAACAAAGACGTCAAGGAAGTTTGAAGAATCATGTGAAGACATGAAGAAAGTATACATTTCAATAGGAACATATTGCTTTCAATCTCTTCAAAGGTGAATGAAATTGAGCATCATTGCATATCCCAGCATGAAAACATTATGAATATGTTGGTTCACCAAAAGTAGATGATAAAAATTATAGAATTTGATTGCAACATGCTTAGGAATCTTGTTTTGAATCTCCACAAGCAAACTTTGTTTACAACTTCCAACAATCGGGCATATGATAATTAAACACATGTAGACTTTAAATATGAAGAAACATCCCACCAATTCAAGGATCCAAACGACATTGAACAATAGAATTCTCCTCCCTCTAACATGGGTCAGGAGGAAGTATATAGTAGTCATGTATTCCATTGAATTTTATGTATTTCAAAGTTATTAGATTTCTAGAAGTTTTTGTTAAGTAGGCCACAAGTCAAAATACTTAGAATGTTTTCCATATAGTTTGATTTAAACTACTTTTTGTAGAAGTAGAGAATTTCCTAGTTTTGTTTTCTTGAGCACTGAACGGTCTTATGTAACCAGTGTTAGATTTTCTTCATTCCCCTTATTAATATAATACTATTGCTCTGGTTTTAAAAAAAGGATGCTAGGACGCAGACAAGAATGACAATTGGGAGTTGAAATCGATGTTGGTAAGCAAAAAGTAATGTTATGAACATATTCAAATGAAAATTGGGATGTAGAAGGATGTTAAAACATAGTTGTGATGAAAACAAGGATGCAAAAGAAGACACAAAGGGATGCAAAATTGAGATGTGGAAAAAATCAATTTACTCTTTTTTGAGAAAACAAAATACTCTAAAAAATTTAATGCACTAGTCTATATCCATCTTAATCCCTAATCTATCAAACATTGAGAGGGCTCAAATCCATGGAAGTGAAAACATTTTATCAAATTATTTCACTCTAAAAAAGGAGCGATCATCAAATTTATAGAAGAGAAAAAATTTCCTCAAATTTTTCTCTCTGAAAAAGGTTTTCACTTTCCAAGAAATTGGTAATCCATCTTCATGCTTAATAGATCCAAGGCTAGATGGATCTAGACTCAGTGGCCTAATATTTAAGAACATGTGTTTCCTCCTTGGAGGTCATAGATTCAAATATAGAGGGAGGTATGATATGTAGAGTTGTAACATCCCTGTTCATAATCCCCATTTTACCGATGTGTAATTAAATACGATGTATGGCCACGGGCCCAAATAAGTAATTTGTAAACATTGTATATGATCATAATAATAATATAAATGTGATGCTAGTTGTGGGTGGAAACTGGCAGAGTTATTGGAGGATAATTTTCCACAAGAGAGGGGAATGTCTAAGAATGTCTAAGAAATGGGTCCAAGGTAGGGGGGGGGAGGAGGGGGGATTATTCATGGATATTATTTCCAACCCACTTTCCTAAAATGATTACGTTGATTGAACCTTTCTAATTTCCTTTTAAGTGTATGAGATCCCAATCATTAAAACATGTAAGAGGAGTTGGTGGGAAAAGTCACATCCCATATTTATGAGAACATGGGGGCTAAGTACAATAAACCTTAGGAAATGTGAGTCAACTCTCATGGGTAAAAGATAAATTTGAGTGGCCATTGTGGGATTGCATGAAATATTTGGTGAAGCAAGGGAGTGGAGAGAATTGGAACTTGAAGGCAACCATAGTAAGTGTTGTGGGAAGCTTGTTGGAGCTCATGTTGCATGAAGAGGAAGGTTATTAGGCCTGTAGAGAGGGAGATTTTGTGTGAGATATTTTCCTTTGAACAATGGGTTGTTTTGTTACTTTTCTTGGGGAAGCTAACATCCCTTGAGTCCCCAGCAATAGATATTCCTATCCAACCTTGTTTTGGAGCCCTGGAGGGAGAAGGGAAGGCTTGAGGGACTATGTGCAATGAAGGGAGATCCCAATTCCTTGGGTTACATAGGTTGAGAGGAAGAGAGTTGGAGGATTGGGATAGTTGTTAGAAAACTAGTTAGTTGTGGGAGTGAATTGGGTTGTGAGAGAGACACCCTCTTTTGTAGAATCGCAGCCCCAACTCGGCGGTGATTTGTTGTTGAGATTTAGAGTAGAAAATATACGATTGGGAGGAAATTTCATCCCTTGCAGTCAGTTTCTCATTTGTTGTAAAAATAAGTGATTGTGTCTTCATTTTATCAATTTTGTTCATGTGCTTTTATTGTTGTGTGTGAACTCTGATTTTTAAGCTAATATATGAGGTTGTGTATGAGTTTTAATCAATTGCATTAATGTTGTTAATTATTTCTTCTAGATGCATATGTTTTTAATTGCTATTAGAGTGCATTTACTTCATGGTATTAGAAAAAAAATTATGGGTTATGTAGTATGGAAACTACAAGAGCTCCTTGTTGTGCAAAGGAGTCCCTTGTAAAAAAAACAAGAGGGTCTTATATGTCAATTTGGCATTCGTATAAACAATTTCATTGCCATCGTTGAGGGGTGTATAACTCAAGTGGTTGGGAGGTAAGTTTCATACTATCCACACCCAAGTACAAGTACCTAATGAGACATTTGGCTCATTGTGATTAAGCTAGAAGGGTAGGCATCCCATAGGTCATGTGGGACCCCCATGGGTACATATTCATATGTCTCGGCCCTTGTGATCCAAGTGGATATCAGTGGTCTCCCACCTCTTCCACTGAATCGATGGTTCTCTATCTTCTTGGTAGTTTTTCTATGGTTTTTCAAGTCCCAAACGTGTGGGGTTGTTTTGAGGCCCTAAATGGTGGTTTTTGGACATTTGGGGGGATAGTGTTATAGCAAGATTTGCCTCACCCTATGCAAACTTGTAGAGAGGGAATTTTTTTTATTTTTCCACATATACACACCTTACCTATTGTACAACATGCATATAAATAGGTTGCACCACTACAGCCCATGTACATTGAGATTTGTGTCCAAAATTAAAAAATGGTGTCGGGTTTCCATGTCATGTCACAAGATCTATGATCCTTGGCCTTCCATATACTGGAAAAATTCCAACTCGACCCTTTAGTTCCACTTGAAGGCTACAAATGGGCCAAATCCAAGCTATGGAAAAGAGGAGAAGAATTCAACTTTGAGAGCAAAGTTACTTTGGAGAAATTATTCACTTCATATTGAGTTTACATCCCTTTGTCCTTTAAGTCTGAACACATTGTTCAACCCCCAATATCTTCCCTACTTGTTTGAGAACCTCATTTTATCTCTTATATGATCTTGCCTTTGGTGGATGATTGAAGTGGTGGAGGCCCAACTGAAAGGAACTTAGTTTCTCGGTTATGAACCGTGCTGAAACGGAAGTTTGTAATTCATTCACTTCTGTTGATTACATTTTAATAGAAATACTTGTTTCTCATCTAATTAATATCTTGTGAATATTTGAATTGTTATTCCATGGGCGTATTTGTTATGAATGTTGATGGATTATGCTATTGAATGTTCTAACATTATATATTATCACCATATGTTTGTGTTTCTTGGTTGATGAGGACTAGTTGCAGGTGTATTGTTTTGGGTCAAGTGCTCAACAGTGGACTTCATCGAACGTCTAGGCGAGGTAGGACTTTTATCTTGCCTTTCTATCATATTTGTTTATATAGAATACTTGAGATTAGAGTTGATTTCTGTAGTCATTTCCATTTTTTGTGATTTACCCCTATCCATGGAGAGATTCTCTTATTAACACAATTGGCGACCATACTGGGGATATAATCTTATTTTTCTAGGTTTGGAGTGTTTTTCTCCTTAGATTGCTCTTGTTTATAATGATTTTCTTATCGTATGGTTGCTTTGCAGACTCTGTTCACTCTGAGTCTGAGTTTCTTAGCCTTCTCCTTATCCTAGTTGTGTTTTGACACATATACACAGGTTGCTTCCTAGCAGTCACGTATATACGCATGTTCTTCTTATTCAAGAAGCGTATATACATGTTTTTCCCTTGAACAGTCACATACATCACCCTTTGTTGCTTGGTTGTTGGGTTTGATAGTTTTTGGGTAAGTTTTGATGATTGTCGAGTCTTGTTGGGTCTCTTTTATGACTATTAAGTGTATGTGGAATGACAGGAAACCTTTCTTTGGTTGAATTTTTAGGTGGTTCCTTTCTCATCATCCTTTTCATTTGATTGTCCTTGCATCTTGGGCTGGGTGTTTTTCTTCTTTATATCCTACTTGGTTTGTTTTTGTTTACACACAGTAGAGTTTTTATATCATGTTGTTTTTCAGTCCTTGCATTTTCATTCTCTTATATTGAAAATACAAAAATATTAGGTATTTTACATTGTTGGCATTTTGATCTCTTGAGTCTTTATCATTAATATTAGTACATGTAAAGAAAGATTACATTTTATTTATAATTGCAGAACTGAATTGAGAATTGCATTTTGAAAAGCATATCATTTATTGAAAATTGAAGTTAGGACTTTGCATTGTATTCAATATCATTTATTTTACTTGTTGACTCATAACATCACTAGTTTCATGACCACGCCTTTTTTACTAAGAAAAGCCACTAAAAGTAATGCTATCATTTAAAATTGATTAGTAACAATTTTATTTTTCTAGCATGCACAAACTAGCTTAGGATTTAGAGCCTTGGAATAGGATTTTGTGAGTAAACTTATCCAAGGCTATTAAATCAACATATGTGTCTGACTAAGGGAGTGGAGAAATCCATTGTATAAATGGTAATATTAGGAGGCTCTTCTTACATCGGAGTTAAGCATGAGGTCATGTGAGGTTGGTTGAAGGGATATACCCCCGATACCTTCTTTGCGTTAGATATATTTCTATGGATCTATTCGTATATGGGGATCTTGCTAGTACCCTTACCTCTATGAGAGGCAATGCTTTCAAGGTTTCAAGCTTTGTTACCCTACCCATATGATGGACCTGACTTATGATTGTTCACATGTGCATCAGTTATATCTTGTTTTCTTAGTTACTTGACTTAGGTACCACATAGGTTACTTACAGGGGTTATTTTGCAAGTACCCTGGTTCAGATAAGGGTTGGATAGCACACAGCCTTTATGGAGGATTACCTCTTCGAGGGGATCTAACCGACTAGTTGTTAAGCCACGAGGGCCCTTATAATTGATTCTAATAACTCTGATATTTAGTAGAGGAGGCTTAGGTCCCTCTTGGGCGAGGCATACCTAATTTAGAGAGGGAGGCCCCTTTTTAGCCACTTTATCATGTTTGTGTGCATACTGGCCTTTTGATTTTACTTTGGGGTGCTCTTTGATTATTAGTTGACCTTAATATTTTTTACCATACCTTGAGTTGTCATTATCATGGATAGTGGAGTTCTTGTGACTCCCTCCTTTACCACTACCCCCCCCCCATGATGTTCACTCATTTCATGGGGACGAATCCATTTGTTTTTCATAATGGTATGCAGAATTATGACACTCAATCCATGCCTTGGGTCTCTAATCATTTTCCCATTGATATGCCAAACATGCCTTCACTCTTACCATCCTCCTCCTTACCTGCTTATATGAATCCTAGTTTTGGGTCTGGGGGCATGATGACTCCACTGTCCATGTCTCCATTTGATAAGAGTCATGTCCCTCAATCAAATCTCACTATGGGGGGTTGGAATCTCCCCTCTTATGGATCCAATCCTAGCCATGATTTTTTCAGGAGCCAGTGCTCAAATGGGTGGTTATTCTACTTATTATACCATGTCTATGTATCCTTCATCTGCCATGTCATTTCCTATGAACACTTTTCCCATGGTGGGTCCCCATATATCCTCTGGTATTTCATACAGAGGGAACCCGTTTTATGGTATGGGCTACCCTCTTCATGGAACCCCTTCACATGAGGGAAACATATATCCTCACTTCAATAATCCTTATTATACTTTTGTCTCTTCACAGAAATCTACTTCAGTGATGATGCATGTACAAACCACTATGGATAAATTAGGTGGAGGATACAACCTTTCCAAACAGGGACAGGGTGTAAACTAGGACCCTTCCTGGATTGCAATGTCTCAAAACCAGTCTTTCCTGGGACCTTGGTCTCAAATTCCACAACTCACCACTGCCACCAGTCCAGTCACTGCAAGTCATACTAGAATCCCATCACCAACCTCTACTAGTCATGTTGGAGATCGGTCGACAACCTCTACATGCCATGTTGAAGACCCACAACCATTCGCTGCTAGTCATGCTAGGGGCACCACTCTAGTCGCCATGAGTCATCATGACATCACATCTCTAGCCTCTTCTAGTCATGTTGAGAGCCTGCCACCAGCCATTGCGAATGATGTTGAGGGAATTCATACAATTGAGAAGCCTAGATGTGTCAGACGTAAGCCCAAGTTCATGTGTAGGATTTGCGAAGGAGACCACCTTACTCGTTTATGCCCTGCTACTGTTGGGATACCAGAAGCGTGGTCCTCACCAAGGGGCCCTTCGAGTTCTGAGTCGTCTTTGGTTTCCCAATACTCTATTTCACCTTTGATTGACATGGTAGTCATTCTGATGTAATCATCACCTGACCACACTCCCATTTTTTAGGGTGATGCGTCTCCTAGCCTTGTTTTCACACATCCTATTCAACCAATGGTTGAAGAAGTGTTCATACCGATGCAATCTCTGGTCAATCAAATTATTCTTTTGGAGGTTGATGTGTCCTTCAACCATGTCATTATCATTTCTAGTATTGCACCTTCTAAACAAGAGAGAGTTTTACTCTCCCTGAGTACTCTCCCTCCAAGTCTTGGAGAGGTCCCATTTTACTGGGATGCTCTTGTGGGGTATCCAATGCCTCCTCCTATGCCCTTTCAAGTAAGAGATGTTATCTGATACATTGTGGAGAAGGTAACCTATGCTATCACTTTATCCTCCTTGACTTGGAGAACTTTGGGTTTTCCCAAGCTTATGTCAATTATTCGTAAGATACTGACGTTTCACAAAAATATTGCACGGGAACCTTGGCCTCCCCCATGACATGCCACCTAGAAACCCCCCGATGAGTCTGATTTAAGCTCTTTTCTGACTCGTCTAAAAAAGTGAAAATATTTTCAAGTGAGTTTGTCTCTTTCACACTCGTTAATTGGATTTGAAAGATCGAGAGTCTTAGTTAAGCTACTTTTCGTCTCATTTTTAAAAAGCGAAAAGATTGTTGAGTGAACTTGTCTCTTTCACACTCATAAATTGGATTTGAAAGGACGTCTATTTGGTGCAAGTTTATCCATTTTTCAAACCAAGTAGACTAATATTACAAAAAAGGACATTTTTTGGCATTAAGTTATAATTACATCTCATGCCCTTGCTTGCAGTATTGAGCCTATTATCGGCTCTCTCTTTTGCGTTATAAGTCATTCACCTCAACAATTTGCATCCTCAACCAAGCAGAGCCTTGTTTATATCCTTTGTAGCTTGACACCCTATACCCAGGAGGAAACATTTCCTCGAGTGTCCATCTCCTGCATGCACCTCCTTGCATTGAGCATAGGTATGTTCCACTACTGGAACTAGTTTTTCTTACTTGTGACACTCGTTTCCTCCTATGTATCATAGCATTCATTTGACTATGAAAAAAAAAAGACAAACGGGAAAGGAGTGTTATCTTATATTGGCAGCAGTCATGTTGCCTTTGAACATAGCACACAAATTTTGAGTCCACTTGTCATCAAAATTTTGGATTTAGCATGACCTTAGGAAGTTGAGCTCGTTACAGAGAGTTTACTCCTCTGACTGGTTACTCTTCCAGTCCCTATGGAAGTTTAATTGATGCCTCCTACATATCAATGTTTCATCATTGAGTCTATGCTGCTAGAGTCTTCCATATGTCTCGTGATCTTGTTCAAAGGATGTCTATCAACCTATGTCATACATTCCTCAGAACTCTTGACTTTGCATGTCAACCATACCCTTAGTTTGTCTCAGAATCACATGAAGTTGTAGTCCTATTGCGCACCCTCATCCTACTTTCCTCGTTGGTAGGTAACCTTGAACCTAGCAGTCGACATTTCATCATTGGTCATTGACTAGGTGGTTTCCCTTGTGTTTGATGACAAGACATCTATTCACACATTGAGATTCATGAAGTGTATTGGATTCCATTATCCATATTGTTGGTTTCCTCACCTTTGTCATAATTTTTCGTCATTGGTTGCTATTCAAAGGGTCTTTTTCGTGTACCGCTTGTATCTGGCACACGCAAAAGATGCATAGGGTCATTGGTTCGTGAACATGTTCTTCATTCGTTTTCCTCCAAATCATCAAGATCCTTCTTTGTACCTCATGTTGAATGATGAGAGATTCCTTAATGCTCTCCTTTCAATGGGTCTCCTTCCATTGACTTCAGCTCAACTATTCTGGAGATGAGACCAAGATTCCTATGAGTACCTAGAGGCTTCCAGTCATTAGTGGCAGGTTATCTTGCCATCGACAGCTAGGAATACATCAATGTCTCCTCATAGATGGATTCTACAAGTGTTCGACCATGAATCATTTATTCACACTTGTAAGAATGTACTTGGTGCCTTGATACCTACTTTCATCATCGGTAGGTTGTCTCATGTTTGTTAACAGTATACCTCAATGACCAATAATCAAATGAAGTTTCATTTTGTTCGACCTCAAATCCTTTATTCACATGATGTAGACTTGCACCTTTGGCAGATTGTGTAGAAGACTTGAAGACATCAGTTTATAGTTGCAGCTTCCCTGAGTTGTTGCTACCTTTCATTGGACCAGTGCCTATGCAACTTCAGTGATCATGGGAGATCAGATTGTACCACATTGTATACAGATATCTTCATATTGATTTTGAGACTAGTTTTATTGGGCCTTGTTCATGACTATGACAACCTTTGGCATGTTGCCACCTTTGCATTGCCTATTCATGGCCATGGACAACTGTTTGGTATATTTTCACATGGATCTGCAATGTAATTCAAATTGGCAGTCATGTGTGCAAAGTCAGTATAGATTGTAATGAGCAACTAGTTCTTCCAGTTGGGTCCCAATTACTCCACTTATGGGTCTTATAATGTATTTCGTCCATCGCAGATACTCCTCTGACCTCACACATTAGAGGGCATATGTTATAGCAAGTTTTGCCTCACCCTATGCAAACTTGCGGAGAGGGCCTTTTTCCATTTCCTTATGCAGACTTGAAGTCCCTTTTTGCAAATCTCAGAGCTAAAGACATTATTTTTCCACATATACACACCCTACCTATTGTACAACATGTGTATATGCAGGTTGCACCACTACAACCCGTGTACATTGGGATTTTTTCCCAAAATTAAAAAATGGTGTTGGGTTTCCATGACACGTCACGAGATCTATGATCCTTAGCCTTCCGTATACTGGAAATGTTCCAACTCGATCCTTCAGTTCCTCTTAAAGGCTACAAATGGGGAAAATTTGAGCTATGGAAAAGAGGAGAAGAATTCAACTTTGAGAGAAAAGTTACTCTAGAGAAATTATTCACTTCATATTGAGTCTGAATCCCTTTTTCCTTTAAGTCTGAACACATTATTCAGCCCCCAAGATCTTCCCTATTTGTTTGAGAACCTCATTGTCTCTCTTATATGAGCTTTCCTATGGTGGAGGATTGAAGTGGTGGAGGCCCAGTTGGAAGGAACTTAGTTTCTCGGTTTCGAACCGTGCAAACATGGAAGTTTGTAATTCATTCACTTATGTTGATTACATTTTAATAGAAATACTCTTTTCTCGTCCAATTAATATCTTGCGAATATTTGAATTTTTATGCCATGGGCATATTTGTTATGAATGTTGATGGATTATGCTATTGAATGTGCTAACATTATATATTATCACCATATGCTTGCATTTCTTAGTTGTTGAGGACTAGTTGCAGGTGTATTGCTTTGGGTCAAGCGCTCAACAGTGGACTTCATCGAACAGCTCGGTGAGGTAGGCCTTTTATCTTGTCTTGCTAGCATATTTGCTTATATAGCATACTTGATATTTGCAAGATACCAGATATATAAAATATGCAGAACAAAAATGAAATGCTAGAAATGGCAGAATAATAGTAAAATATCCAGCATAATCTTCACAATACACAGAAATGATATACGAAATAGCAATAGAAATAGCACTTTGATTCAGATAGAAATGTTCACAGGCCTCTTCGAGGGGGAAACCTCCAGTCGAGCAGTGCTCTGTTACAATAATATCCAAGCTAGGGTTTTCATACCCTCGACCCTTATTTATACTAAATATGTCTATTAAGAGAAGCATCTAGAGGAATATCCTTCTAGAAGTGGAAGCTTCTATTAGGTCTTCTTACATCCGCCTTATTATATTTTATTGAAAGGCCTTATTAATATTGACCTTTATTACATATGAATGCATTGATCTACCTATGTGTGGGTTAGGACCTTAACATGTCCACCCCCTTAAAAACAACCTTTTCCTCAAGGCTTGAGATGTGGAAACTGCTGCAGAATGGTAGCTGGTTCCCAAGTGGCATCTATTGGAGTCATATCTTTCCACTGTATTAGCACTTCCTTGATGGTTCTCTGACACAGGCGATGCTCATGCTGGTCCAAAACTGCTTCTGGTTGTATCCAAATGGATCCTTATTCAGCTAACTCTGGAAGGTTGGTTTGAATTTGGCACCTAGTTCCAATCACCTTCTTTAAGCATGAAACATGAAAAACAGGATGTAGCTTCGACTGAATGGGCAGAGCTAACTGATATGCGACTTATACCACACACTTGAGAACTTTGTAAGGGCCATAAAATTTGGGTGCTAGCTTCTGACACTGCTCGACCTTGAGGGAAGTTTGCTTATATGGTTGCAGTCGCAGAAACACCTGATCCCCTTCTACAAATTGACATTCAGAGTGACCTTGATCTGCTTGCTACTTCATTCTATTATGGGCGATGACCAAGTTCTCTTTAAGGGTACGAAGGATATCCTCTCGGACTGTAAGTGTTTGGTCAACCGCCTGGACCTTCGAGGTACCCGGTAAGTATGAGAGAACTGAAGGTGGCTTTTGTCCATACACTGCTTCAAAAGGAGTCATGCGAGTGGTTGTATGGTATGTAGTGTTGTACCACCATTCGGCGAGGGGTAACCATTGAGCCCACTGGTGTTGTTTTTTAGAGGCAAAGCACCTCAGATATGTTTCCAAACACTTGTTGACGACTTTCGTTTGACCATCTGTCTGGGGATGATAAGATAAGATGAGATGCAATTGTGTGCCTTGTAGCTTAAACAGTTCTTGCCAAAAATTGCTTGTGAAAGTTGGGTCTCGATCAAAAACAATAGAGTTTGGCATGCCATGAAGCTTGAAGACCTGATCCATGAAAATTTGAGCCACCGTGGATGCAGTAAATGGGTGGTGAAGAGCACAAAAATGAGCATACTTGGAAAGGCGATCCACCACCACCATTATGACTGATTTATTCCCCGATTTGGTTAAGCCTATAATAAAGTCCATAGAGATATCCTTCCAAATAGCAAGAGGAATCAAAAGTGGTTGGAAGGTGCCTAGAGATTTGAGTGTTTCTCCCTTGTTGCATCGACACACCTCACATTCATCCACAAACTTACGGATGTCCTGTTTCATACCATCCCAGAAAAAAGAACGTTTGACTCGGTCATATGTTTTGGTGAACCCTGAGTGCCCCACTGTGGGTGTAGCATGAAGCTCAGAAAGTACCATGGATTTGAGCTTGGATTGT
>ML817676.1:0-18427 GCA_009831015.1 Picea engelmannii | reverse complement strand
ATTCCTTTCCCTGAGGCGTCACATTCCAACACAAAGGTCTTTGTGAAGTCGGGAAGGGCCAGAACCAGAGTGGTGCACATGGTCGTCTTCAAGGTTTGAAAAGCTTGAGCAGCTGCTGGAGTCCAAGTGAAAGAGTTCTTTTTTAGGAGAGCCATGAGAGGTGTTGCAATCTTTCCGTAGTTCTTAACGAACTTGCGATAATACCCTATGAGGCCCAAAAATCCACGCAAATATTTTGAGAGTCTTTGGGTGCGGCCAGTCTTGCGTAGCTTCTATCTTTTTCGGGTCCACCCTGACGCCATCCTTTCCCACCAGATGACCCAAGTATTCTACTTCTGAGGCACCAAAAGCACATTTGGACTGTTTCAGGAAAAGTTGGTGCTGAGAGAGTTGGCGGAGAACTTGATCCACATGAGTAAGATGGTCTATCCAGGTTTTTCTATAGATGAGGATATCATCAAAGAAAACTAGGACAAAATGACGGAGAAAAGGGTGGAAGACATGGTTCATGAGGCTCTGGAAGGTGGAGGGGGCATTACACAACCCAAAGGGCATGACCAAAAACTCATAGTGGCCCTCATGAGTGCGAAAGGCCGTATTGGGAATGTCATCCTCCTTCATACGTATTTGGTGATAGCCCGAGCGAAGATCAAGTTTGGTAAAGAATTGGGCACCACTCAATTCATCCAGGAGGTCATCAATGACAGGAATGGGAAATTTGTCTATAATGGTCAGTTTGTTGAGAGCATAGAATTCAGGACACATTCTCCAAGAAACTTCTTTCTTCAGTACCATGACGACCAGAGACGAGTAAGGGCTCGTACTAGGACGGATGATGCCGGCAGTAAGGAATTCCTGGACCATTTTTTCAATTTCATTTTTTTGTGCAAAGGGGTGGCGATATGGACGGATATTAGGGGGAAGGCTTCCTGGGACAAGGGGAATGAAATGATCATGAACACCTCGGGAAGGGGGGAGTCCTTGGGGAGTGGAAAATACCATTTGATGTTTAGAAAGGAGGGCTTGGAGGTCTTGGGGTACGGGGGGTGTCTCTGTAGCTTGTATGGCGTGGAGTTGAGCAATGACACCAGAATGACCTTTTTGAGTAGTTTTTCCATGCGATGAGAACTGATGATCTCAGGTGAACCAGCAGTGATGCCTTGGAATTTATATTTGTGGCCTCCATGGTCGAATTGCATGGTTAAGTTCTAAAAATCCATGAGAATGGGACCCAAAGTTCTTAGCCAGTCTGCACCCAACACAATATTGCAACCACCCATCTCAATAGCAAACATATGGGATTTTAGTTGGTAGTCACCGATTTGGAGACGCACATTTTCACAGCGCCCACCACATTTCATAGAACAACCATTGGCAATCATGATTTGGAAATTGTTGACAGCATGGATGTAGCAATGGGTTTCTTGGGCAATGCGATGATGAATAAAATTATGGGTGCTGCCACTATCAACCAGAATGATGACCTTTCGGTGCTTGATGTAACCAATTAACTTGAGGGTTTGGGGGGCTGAGAAGCCAGTGAGAGCATTGAGGGAAATGATTGGTTCCACTTCGGGAGGTTCAGAGGGAGGGTTTATGTCAGTGACTTCTGGTGACTCGAGCACAAAGGGAGTGTCATCATCCTCTTCCGGAACATCCTCAGAGATGGCCATAAAAAGATTTTGTTCCTTACATTTGTGGCCTGGGAAATATTTGTCATCACAATTATAACATAGGCCTTTGAGTTGTCGTTCGGTCATTTCAGCCCTAGTCAATTTTTGGATCTTTAATGGGGCGGAGGGAGTAGTGGGGTTTACTGGTTTAGGGCGAGGGATAAAGGAACGCTTACGATTTTGAGAGGAAACAATTTGTTGTGCTTCTTTGGATTTTTTAGTAGCCTCCATCCAAGTCATAGGTCAAGCCATGAGGACATGGGCCCAAATCTCCTCCTTGAGGCCACTGATAAAACACTCTCGAAAGAAAGCATCAGTCATGCCTTCTGTTCGGAAAGCCAGTCGCTCAAATGCGGCTATGAAGTCTTCGACTGTGCCTGATTGATTCAATTTTGTCAAACGGCCCAAATGGTTGGTGTCAGTGTTAAAGCGTTCATAACGCTCCGCCACAAATTGGGTCCAAGCAATATACCCTTGACGGGAAGTTTTTCTCCATTGCCACCATTGCCAACGTTCTTTATCTAGATGGAGAACACCATACCGAAGTTTGGCCAAGTCATCTGTAATGTTGTAGAGAGAGAAATAATGTTCCATTTGGATGACCCAACTAGTGGGGTCCGAGCCATCAAATTTGGTTACATCCACCCGTGGAAGGCGTATGTCTCGTTGAAAGTGATGGGGTTGAAAGGAATGGGAAGAAGTGTCACCTTCAGTCTGTTTATGTGCATCAGGAAAAGAGTCATCGGTAGGGATCTTTAGTTTGGTGCAGAGTGATGCAAAGACAGATTCAAGCTGGGTGGTCAGTTCATGTTTGAATTCCACCATTGCGGACTGCACAACTACATTTACAGAGGCATTCATGGATGCATCACGGGAGGCAATAGTAGCACTGAGTTGTTGCAATTTTTGTTGGGTCTCGAGGAAACCAGATTGCAAGGTGTTGAAGCGAGACTCTAGTTCTTGGCTATGGGTATGGGCCATGAGGATGGGTGAACTGAAAAGGGAGTGGGCGGGGTCAGAAATTTTTGCAGAAAAATGATATGGATGAATGTGATAAGGGAGAAGAGATGAATCTAATGGAATAGGTCTCAAATAATGGTGAAGAATAGGTCTCAAATTTTATTTATTTTTTTTTATTTTTTTTCCACTGCGGGGTTATACTTTGGTCTGAAGAATGCTGCAGAGTTGAAATCCCCAAATTCTGAACCAGAGAGAAATGTTTATTTACTTAGCAACCCAAACACAGATGCGTGGAAATAGATCTTGCCGGTTTAATTTGTTTATGTTCCCCAAGGGTTAGGTATTCAAGGGTTCTACAGACAAGGGTTTGCCCAGTGCTATAGCTCTCTGATATACATGCGGGGTCCAACAATAGTACTCGACCCAATATCTCAGGGCACTAACTAAGGAGGATAGACCGTACCCTTATTCGTACTACCCGACTACCCAGGTACTAGAGAGTATCTTCCCGAGTGTTGTTCTCGGTGACACTATAGCAGTCCGACGGCCGATAGGTTTATCTAAAGAGGGCTTCAGGAAATCTAGGTCGATCTGTGCACAGGTGCTATCTGATGCGCTACCACTCGAAGGGGTACCAACAGGGGTTATAAGGGTGGCCAACAGATGTGCGCTTAAGAACCACTTGTATTTCCTGTGTGTATGAATCCCTCAACCATGGGTTTATGCGCGTAACAACAGATCTTTGTGGCTTAAAGACACCGGAATACGTCTCTACCCTGGAAAAAAAAATACCCACAATTTCTGCCAAGGAAAGTGCTCTGATACCACTTGCAAGATACCGGATATATAAAATATGCAGAACAAAAATGAAATGCTAGAAATGGCAGAATAATAGTAAAATATCCAGTATAATCTTCACAATACACAGAAATGATATACGAAATAGCAATAGAAATAGCACTTTGATTCAGATAGCAATGTTCACAGGCCTCTTCGAGGGGGCAACCTCCAGTCGAGAAGTGCCCTGTTACAATAATCTCCAAGCTAGGGTTTTCATACCCTCGACCCTTATTTATACTAAATATGTCTATTAAGAGAAGCATCTAGAGGAAGATCCTTCTAGAAGCGGAAGCTTCTATTAGGTCTTCTTACATCTGCCTTATTCTATTTTATTGAAAGGCCTTATTAATATTGACCTTTATTACATCCGAATACATTGATCTACCTATGTGCGGGTTAGGACCTTAACAATATTAGAGTTGATTTCTGTAGTCATTTATGTATGTTGTTGTTTACCCCTAGCCATAGAGAGATTTTTCTTATAACAGCTAGGGGTTGCCATGGCATACTATGACCCCAAACAAAAGTTGTAATCCTTGGATAGTTTTTTCCAATGAGCTATCATGCACCCCAAATGGATATCGTATGCAAAGTTGTGCTTCCGAGAAGTTGATGTATCATCTAACCACCTCGGGGCCCATAATACTTTTGGTATTTCATATTCTAGGGTTAGGGTTTTGATGTTTAGGGGTTTTTCCTCTTTGTATTTTAGGATTTATGATAAAAGGCTCTTTTCAACCTCTTTGTAATTAAATTGTTGCGAATGAGCATAGTCAACATATATTTCTCTTCAAAGATGAGCTACCACCATTCTAGTCAGTTTATGTTCTACATTATTTTGTTATTTTATTCATTAATAGAAGTTGGGTTTCACTGTATTTATGTCTTCTCTGCTATATTTTTGCTTCTATCTCATTTATTTCTCAATATAATATAGATCAATGGTATCATAGCAGTCTTCTCCTTGTTTTTTCTCGGTGCATGCCCCCAACAAGGTCAGGGTATAGAGAGTTGGGTTTTGAGATAGTTTCACTTTGGGACGATCTCTCTAGCTTTCCCAAGAAACCTCCCATGGTAGAAGAAAAGAGAGATTATGGAGTAGGATATCCTCTCAAAATATTGCTTGAGGAATCTCTTGCGTGACAGTAGAACGAGATGAGGGACAACTTCATTCAGATCCTTCGACAATTGTCAATGGCAGGTGATGCACCTTCAACAAGAAGCCATTTTGGAGGTGCAACATCCTTCAAGGTACAATTTAACGTTGATATCCCCTTATTTAAAGACCATATATATGTATATTCTTTGAACACATGGTTGAATCAATTAGAAGGATATTACTCTGTTCAAAAAATTTCCGACACTGAAAAATATCACCTTATCTCTCCTTAAATCCCTCCCCCATGTCAAATGTTTGTGAGAATGTTATTGGAAGAGACATAACAAAGAAAAGTCTATATAATTTGGGATAGGAACCACTTGGGTGGCCTTTGTTGATGCCATCAACGAGTAGTTCTACCTTGTCAGGAACTATGATGACCAGTACATCAGATGGACGATTTTAATTCAAGAAAGAGCTAGACGGTGTTGAAGTACACTAACATATTCCTTAACTTATGATCAGAGTTGGGTATTAGAGACTCTGAGAGAAACCTAGTTCTGAAGTATCGTAGTGGCCTACACAGGTGCATCCAAATAGAGATGGATTTCTTGTGAATATCCTCATTGGGAGCCACTTATTTATATGTTGTCAAAATTGAGCATAAATTTAAGCAGGGAAATAAGCGGGAGTTCGGGTCTACAAATCCACAACCTCACAAGGGATAGAGAAAGAAATGCCAACCTCAAGAAAACTATTCCAAGATGAAGTAAAGGAAGGGTAATGGGAAGAAAAACTATTCCAAGATGAAGTAAAGGAAGGGTAATGGGAAGATGAATAAGGACATTATAAAATGGTGTGAGTTCCACAAAAACCCCTGGCACAACACTAATGACTGTCACTCAAAATATTTATTGTTGGTCGAGCTTAAAGAAAAACACTACTACATTTGTCCCATTTTTCGACACCCATCCAACTCATCCTCATCTGGATTTCGAAAATACCACTTTCCAGTATTAGTTGAACCACTTTCATTTCACTCTCAATGTTATAACCATCTATCGGAATTGAGACGTAGGAAACTGCCATGTGGAGTGTGTGGAAAGGTTTGTATGAACAGTTGTTCATCACACATTATTGTCACCAGTCCAACAACAACATGACTATTGACATCTCGATGAATCTGTCTGCCACGTTGCATATACCATGAAACCGTCACTAGAGAACCCATTTTTATTCAACCAACGATGTCGGTCGTAACTACAACTTAGCAATGCCTAAGTAACATCAGAAATATGACACTAATTCCATCGAAATTGTGACTTTATTGTCGACGTCCAACATCAGTGTAGCGACGGTTGATCATGCCCAGTCCATCGGTGATCCAACAATATGGAGAGACGAATTTGGAATATGCATGAAGCAATGTTCGTCAACATACATCGACGTGGATATGCATGAGAGCTCCAAGATTTGAAATGAAATGTGAGGAATTATTGTGGGATTTCCGATGTCGGTATAATAAAATGAAAAAAACAAATCAAATTGTGTTGGACATAGGGAGAAAGTTGAGCAAGATGCAGATGCCAATGTTCTTGATATATGATCATATAGAAAATTAGTATTGTGGTTTCTATTGTTTCAAAAAACCCTAATTCAAGCTGGTTTGAGTGTCCATAACTAAAAATGCACAGTCGCTTCTGAAATACATGTTTTGATTTTAAACTGTAATTTATGCCCTTGTGCAGAAATGCACATTAGACTTCACTGAAAATGCACGACCATGTCTTAAACCTCTGAAATTTGAGTGGTTTAAGTTTCTGAGGGTGTCTTAGATAGGTTTACACCTGTCAACATATTCATATTTTCATTTTCAAACATAAACATGTTTTGTAAAAGAGATAAGGTCCACCTTGTAAATTGAGAGACCAAAACAATAGAAAGTGAACTAAGGGAAATGCACACCCATGCTTCTATATAGCTCCAAATAGAGTTATCTAAGTTTTGGGGTGAAGTTAATAAAATTCTAAATATTTATATATCATACATTGTGCATTATAAAATGACTAAGGTCTTCTACCTTGAACCAAGATTCCAGACTTTTTGTAAAATGGAAGGTAAAACCATCTTATTGTAAAATGCATGCCTAGGACTCATATGACCTCCAAATTGAGTGGTTCCAATTGTGGAGTTTGGATTTTATCATTTTACATCTATTCATACTTCAATTGTGCATTTTGAAACCAAAAACCCTCTATTATGCATAAATGCTAAAATTTTCCTTGTAAATGCAAAAAAAAACATAAAGGGAAAAATGCATAACAATGCATGAAAATGGGGCATGATGAGAAATGCACGCCCTAGGAAAAAAATCCATGTATTGTGTTGTTAATTTACAAGTTACAAGTTACAGGACTTTGGGTTTGTTGTAAACCCTAAAGAATGCATAGTCGGGTGATTTGTGCCCAGAATTTAGTAAAGGGTTGAAATATACATGAATGTTTGGAAACTGTGCACACACACTAACTAAAATGGAAAAATGAGTACTAACTACCTGCATCCATGAGCTCGATAAGGAAAGAGTTTGTACGGGAACATCACACATAGGCTAGTTTTTAGTTTCATTTTCATTGTGAAGACCTATAGAAATCATTAGAGAATACAAGGTTATATGACTGAATAATAATTAAATAAATAAATAGACATATCAACATGTACAAGACTCTAGAAAGACTAAAATGGAATACATGATTGAGCAAAATACTCATTTTTCTTTTAAACTGTAATTTATGCATTTGTGCATAAATGCATGATAGGCTTCAAATAAATTCATGTCATGGTATTTACACGCCTGCAATTTGAGTTATTCAAGTTTTTGAGGGTGTTTTACATAATTTTACACCTGTCTACATATTTAGATTTTCATTTTCAAACATAAAAGTGGATGTTGTGTAAAAGAGGCTAAGTCTACCTTATAAATTGAGAGACCAAAACAGTAGAAAGTGACCTAATATAAATGCATCCCATGCATATATATAGCTCCAAATTTAATTATCTAAGTTTTCTACATGTCAATTCTGCACAGGCCTGTGGGTAGAGTTGCAGATGCTACAACTCTACCCACAATCCTCTAGGCAGAGATGTGGCAACTTTACCCACATGGAAACTCTTCCCATAGGCCCATGGGTGGAATTGCAGATGATACAACTCTAACCACATACCTTTGGGAAGATATGTAGCAAATCTACCCACATGCTTATGGGAAGAGATGTTGAAACTCTGCCCATAGGCCTGCGGGGAGATTTGTAGATGCTACAACTCTACCCATAGGCCTCTGGGCAAAGATGTGACAACTTTTTCCACAGGCCTCTGGGAAGAGATGTCATAAATCCACCCAAAATCCCATGGGAAGAGTTTTGTAGATGCTACAAATCTACCCACAATCCTCTGGGCAGAGACGTGAAAACTCTTTGCAAGGGCCTGTGGGTAGAGATGTCATGACTCTTCCCACATACCTGTTGGTAGAGTTGTATATGTTACAAATATAACCACATGCATGTGGGAAGATCTAAAAATATTCCTACGAGCCTATGGGAAGAGATGTGGAAACTATTCCCATAGGCCCGTGAGAAGAGATGTGGCAACTATGGATACCATGGATGATTTCCCACATCTAAATCTATTTTGAGTGGAAGCAGTTCAAGGTTATTTCGCATAAATCACAAAGTTCCTCAACTTCCATTCTATACCAAATATGTATGACCATAAACAATGAATATGATTGGTTATCTACTATGAAAAATACAAGTTCACCATGGGAAAACTATATAATCTTTCCATAGATAGTATTTTAAACTAATGCATTATAGATCATAAAGTATAATTCATCCTTTTAGAGGTGCATGATAAAGAGAGAGGAGGGAATTATGGTGGAATGGAAACTACTAGATTGAAGTTTTTGTATGTTAGATTGTGGTAGTCGACATAATGTTAAGATGCCATGGAATATGCAATGAATTGCAACAAGTGTCAACTAGTTAGTCACCCTTATGCCTTTAATGAGATTCCATTGCAACCCATTGTGATAGTGTGGAATTTATTAGTAAATAAGACATAAGAAATTAGATCAAAACAATAAACAAATATACAAGGTAATAAAATTTGGAGATCCTTTTAGTTTGAAATGAAAACCCCACATATCCAGAGAAAATCTAACTCGGCACCATTGCCCTAACCTTGTCCTTCAAAAAATTTATTACAAATATCGAAATGATATTTACAAGTTTTCCCACAATACTTTGAACTAAGGGAAATGCATGCCCATGCTTCTATATAGTTCCAAATAGATTTGTTTAATTTTTTTGGTGAAGTTAATAACATTCTAAATCTTTATATATCATATAGAGTGCATTATAAAATGACTACGAACTTATATCTTGAACCAAGATTCCATAATTTTCCCACAATACTTTGAACTAAGAGAAATGCAAGTCCATGCACACACACTAACTAAAATGGAAAAATTAGTACTAACTAGTTGCGTCCATGAGCTTGATGAGGTAGGAGCTTGTACATCCGGATCACACATAGGTTAGTTGTTAGTTTCATTTCTACATCAATAATCAGAGAATACAAGGTTATATGACTGAATAATAATTAAATAAATAAACAGACATATCAACATGTACGAGACTCTATAAAGACTAAAATGGAATACCCGATTAAGTAAAACAATATTTTTTCTTTTAAACTGCAATTTCTGCATTTGTGCATAAATGCACGCCAGGCTTCAAAAAATGCACGTTGTGGTCTTTATAAGCCTGCAATTTGAGTGATTCAAGTTTATGAGGGAGTCTTACATAATTTTATATCTATCTACATACCTATATTTTCATTTGCAAACATAAAAGTCATTGTTGTGTAAAAGAGACAAAGTCTACCTTGTAAATTGAGAGACCAAAACAATAGAAAGTGACCTAATGGAAATGCAAACCCATGATATATATAGCACCAAATTTAGTTATCTAAATTTTCTTCATGTTAACTCTGCCCACAGGCTTGTGGGCAGATTTTCCACATCTCTACCCACAGACATGTGGGCATAGATGTGGCAACTCTTCCTAGAATCTTGCGGGGAGAGATGTGGCAACTTTTTCCATAGGCTTGTGGAAAGAGTTGTAGATGCTACAACTCTTACCCACATGCCTTTGTGTAGAGTTGTAGTGTCTACAACTCTGCGCATAGACCTATGGGAAGAGTTCCACATCTCTTCCCACAGGGTTGTGGACGGAGTTATAGATGCTACAACTCTGCCCACAGGTCTGTGGGAAGATCTACAACTCTTCCCACATGCTTGTTGGCAGATATGTGGCAACTCTTCCAACTAGTTAGTCACCCTTATTCTTGTAATGAGATTCCATTGCAACTCATTGTGATAGTGTTGATTTTATTAGTAAATAAGACATAAGAAATTAGATCAAAACAATAAACAAATATATAAGGTAATAAAATTTGGAGATCTCTTTAGTCTAAAGTGAACACCCCACATATCCAGAGAAAATATAACTCAGAACCATTTCCCTAACCTTGTCCTTCAAAATACCTACAAAAATCATTAGAGAATAAAAGGTTATATTACTGAATAACAATTTAATAAATAAACAAACATATCAACATATACGAGACTCTCAGAAGACTAAAGTCAAATACTTGAATGAGATTCTCTTGGTTTTGAGAACAAATTATTCTCTAATGATCAAGGCCAACCACATGAAGGTGAAAGCTCGTTTGACCCCTCCCCCCCTACATCACTCTCAATTCCCAATACCCAATCTATATACTGAAAAAAATAAATTTGAAAGTAGAATAGTATGATTCATGCATAGAAAGTAGAAAAACACAATTTAAAGGTAAATGAAAGAAATAATGTGTGTGCAACTATGTGGTTTTTTACATATAAAACATATAACATACATCCAAAAGAAGGTAGCAACAAATAATATATATTAATATATTTTCATCAAAATATGTTTCCATTATACATGTTTCTCATAACATACATCCATAAGAAGGTAACAACAAATCGTATATATTAATATATTTTATCATCAAAATATGTTTCCATTATACATGTTTCTCATAATATATACAATCACTTCTTTTTCTATTTTTTAGTTTTCAGGAATATGTTGATTGGCTTATCCATGTCTTGATATGCTTCAGTTGTTGGGCCCTCTGTTGGTGTTGATTCAATATGCATGCTCTGATGTGTTATATGTCTAGTCGGGTACTCTCCACGACATGCATGATGTTGTTGAGGGACCTCCACTACAATAACAAAAAGGGTTAAATTGACATGGTTAGTTATTATTCACGGAAGTAGTTCATTAATGAAAATATCATTACAATGTTGTTTACTAGGTTGACTAGTCAAGACCATTGGTTCGACTACCATGTGTTACTTCTATCGCCAAGCTTTATAATATACATGTTTTGCCATCCAAACAATAAAAGTTATAAGTACACCATTTGCAAGTAAATATTAATAATGTTATTCATCCATACTCCTGATTTTATAGCCATAATACCATCATGGCCTAACAGTTCACCACCAAGAAAAGTTATAAGTACACCATTTGTAAGTAAGTATTAATAATTTTATTAATACATACTTTTGATTTTATAGCCATAATACCATCATGGCATAACTGCACAACACCATCATCAGGTTGCACTCCATCGTCATGGTCGGGATGCACACCACCATCATCATGATGCACTCCACCA
The DNA here is from genome assembly GCA_009831015.1 of Picea engelmannii. Taxonomy (NCBI): domain Eukaryota; kingdom Viridiplantae; phylum Streptophyta; class Pinopsida; order Pinales; family Pinaceae; genus Picea; species Picea engelmannii. Next base: position 7,069 of record ML817676.1, on the reverse strand, counting down.
TCATAAAACTGCACTCCACTGTCATTGGGTTGCTGTCCACTGTTGGCCTCATTATTGTTGTTGCTATCTTGCTTAAAATAGAAAGGCACATTCATTTATGGGTGAAATAAATCGTGAATAGATTTTACAAGTATTCAACAATTAAAGTCCATTGATTTTCCTTACAATGTCATTCAAAGAGGCATATTGTGTTTTCCCCATGCTTTGTCAATGTTCAACCACGGCTTGAAAGCCACACTTGAAACCAAGTCGAAGGTCTTCTTCTATGGTCGTAGTTTTGAATTAAGCCCCTTGCATTGCACAAGAGATCAAATTTGGCTTATTGGATGTAATTAAATAAAAGTTGGATGATGACAGGAATGATATGGTTTAATTATTTGTTACTTACAATTCGTGTTTTTAGTTTCACATAACCACCCTGGCCAAGTTTGTGTTGCCCGTGTTTTTATATTCTTTCCTTGGTTGCTTTTGATGTGTTTAGGAGCATAGAAAATGTTTCCACTAAGTTGTATATCACAAATTTTATATAGAACTAACAAAAATTCAACATATTAAATTCAAAATATTGTATACCTTCTTGTTCTAGGTGGCATCTTTCCTTATTTTCTCATTGTCTTTTCCTTTGCATCCTTCAATAGATTCTTCCACTCGACCTCGGGAATCATCAGAGGAGGCTCATACCTCGGGTTTGTTTGCAAATAAACCCTATATTGGTTCCTAACATATTTCAAATATGTTCTGGCTAATGTGGTGACTCCAATTTTGTTGAAGGAATCACCGAACAGACTGACCAAAGTTTTGTTTCATGCAAAACAATATGATCGTTAATTCAAAATAACCATAGAGATGTATGTTTCAATCAGATAATACAAAATAATTAAGACAATAATAAATACCTGGGATTTTTTGTATCTTGATCGGAACAATGTTCTCGTCCACAAAAAATGTAACTGACAATGTTCCCTTGTTAGTAACACTTGACAATCCAAGAAAAGAAATCGTAGAATCACTAATTGCCTCATCTTGGCCACCATCAAGTGCTTGGTCTGGCTTGCACTGCGTTGATAGTGTGTCATGGGCTCCAGAAGGTTCAATCGTCTCAATCATGGGGTTTTCAACCACATGTGGAGAGCTAGAGAGCCTCTTGGGTATGTGGCTCGTAGTAGGACGTCGTGGTGCTTGAGCATCACTGCGACCAACACCATCCTCGGGAGCAAGATGTTGAAGTTTTCTGAATAATTCATATAAAAAGAAAACATATTTTATTCAGATCATATAAAAGTAGAAAAATAAATTCATAAATGAACACACGTGATAAATAACCTTTTTAAAATATGTTGCTTACTGCAGATCGTTTTATTTCCTCCATCAAAACTATGCATCTTTGTTCAACCTCTTCTATTGGTTCAGGCGTAAACAACTAAGTAAGTTCAATATTTTTTTTATCACAACCTTTTTAATTGTCTCAACCGAGTCCAATTCAAACATGTGCTCATAGTTGTCGACATTTTCAAGTACAATAGGTGTCGAAAACTACATATATCAACAATTAAGAAAGTTAAATCAATTATAAAAATAATAATAAAATTCACTTTAAATGGATATGGATATTGCTATTCGTTTACCTGCTCCGAGGCTGGTGCCTTCCCGTGATCACCTTGCCACAATACAAGAAGAATTATATATTAAAACTTTACATTATAATATGAGAAGAATGAGATAATAAAATGAATGTTAAAGATACAAAATAAGTTGTCTAAAAACATAACTCTATTGTAAATACAAAATAAAAGCATAATAGGAAAAATGCTTAAAAATGCATGAAACCGAGGCATGATGAAACATGCACACCTAGGTCTTAACACACCTACAATTTGAGTGATTCAAGTATCTTAGGGTGGCTTGGATTATTTTACGCCTGTCTACATATTTAGTGTTGTGTATGTGAACATAAAAGTGGTTGTTGTGTAAAAGAGGCAAAATCTACCTTGTAAATTGATAGACCAAATCAGTGGAAAGTGCCCTAATGGAAATGCACGCACATGCTTATATATAGCTCCAAATTTAGTGATATAAGTTTTTGGGTGAAGTTAATAACATTTTGAATCTATCTATATCATCCGAAGTGCATTTTCAAATGAAAAAGGACTTCTACCTAGAACCCAAATTCAAGATATTTTGTAAAATGGATGGAAAACTAGATTACTATTAAATGCACGCCTATGAATCATATGACCTCCAAAATGAATGATAAAAGTAGTGGATTTCACATTTTATTATTTTACATATATCTATACTTTAGTTGTTCATTTTGAAACCAAAAACCCTCTACTTTGCATAAAGGTTAAAAACTACTTTGTAAATAAAAAAAAATGCATAAAGGGAAAAATGCTTAAAAATGCATGAAACCAAGGCATTGTGAAAATGCACGGCCAACTATTAACACACCTGCAATTTGAGTGATTAAAGTTCCTAAGGATGTCTTAGATTATTTTACACCTGTCTACATATTTAGTGTTGTGTTTGTGAACATAAAAGTGGCTTTTGTGTAGAAGAGGCAAAATCTACCTTGTAAATTTAGAGACCAAATCAGTAGAAAGTGCCCTAATGGAAATGCATGCTCATGCTTCTATATAGATCCAAATTTAGTGATCTAATTTTTGGGTTCAATCTTCACTGCAACCAGCCACCCCAGAGCCAAGATACGATGTCACGAGAGGAGTTCTTCCATATTTTCTCCAGTGACCCCTTGTGCCCTTGCCCTCCTTTTCTTCTCGTCTTCTTCCCTCGAGGCCTCTTGGATTGTGCCAAAAACTTCCTAAAGGTACTTTCCCATATGTTCTTAACTCCTTCAAGAACTATTCCAACTATTATCTTGACTGATAGTCAGTTTCTAGGATTGAGGAGAGTTCGGATCCATATCATTTTAATTACGCAGGGTACTACTTGGTAGATTCATTCAAAATAGTGATGGCCTCCCTCTCGCCCACTCCTCTCATGACATCGTAACCTGTGAAGGCCATTCAACAGTAACTCAACATTACCTTCTTTGATTAAAACCACACACACACACACACACACACACACACACATATATATTACAACATCTATCAAGTTCCATTGTTTATCCTTGATCACCCACGGTTCGACTCACTGTTTTTCCATAATAACACTTATAATTACAGAGTGGAGGAAACAAGGGTGTTACATTTTCTCTCATTGTCTTTTAGGCTCTATGATAAAAGATCATTTTTTGTCTCTTTGTAATCAGTTTGTTGCCAATGAATCTAGCCAACATCTCTTTCTCTTCAGAGATAAGCTACCACCATTTTAATCAGTGTGTGTTCTACAATATTATGTTATTTTATTCATTAATAAAAGTTAGGTTTCACTGTGTTTGTGTGTTCTCTTCTAAAGTTTTGCTTATATCTCATTTTGTTCTCAATAATCCAAATCACCTCGCTAAGCCATAAGTTACCTAACTAGTGTTGGCTTACAAGTTGTTAGTGCTAAAAGAGGTTTATAGTGAGAGCCACTGTGGTGACTCCCACTATAAACCTTATCATTGTGATTAAACACACTTTAATACTTTTATTTTATTTATTATCATTAATATTAAAATAATTATTATATTTTTTGAGAATCTATACAATATTTACATTACATTTTTTTCATATATTTTAATTATAAAATATACTTCTCAACATAATCATTTTCCTTTCATTAAAGAATAATTAATTAAAATATATAAATTATATTTAAATAATTAATAGTAAATGTGTTTTATTTTTTTAATCTTTAATTTTAAAATGGGGTGAAAACCTTGTCCATGCAAATTTCGAGGCAAAAGTATCCTACTCCTCGCTAGTTTTGGCTTATACTATATCTCCCTCCTTCAAGGAAGGGATAATAAGTTGACTCTAATTTTATACGTCTCTAACTTTAGTTATTTGTCATGTTTTCATGCGGTCCTCAAATTTATTATTACCATTAGCCCTGTAAAACCTACCATTAATAGAGGTTAGGGTTACACCATGCTAAATAAAAATCAGCGAAGGTTGGTTCTGTTGGTGGGTGGAGAGGGGAGAATAACTTCAAATTGCATTTATGGTGATTTGACAAAAGATTTTTATAATAAATTTGCACAATTTTTAGATCATGAATATATAATTTTTTAATTTATTTTGAATGTGATTACTTCTTGTCAGAGGTTATTTTAACTTAAAATGTTGAAAAAGATGATCACCTAACTTTGTAGCTTCTGCATTTGACTTTGTTACACTAAACAGTAATTTAGTGAGAGAGCCATGACTTTGTTTCACCAAACAGTAATCTAGTGAGAGAGTGAGTTGGAGCAAGTGGTACTTACCTGAAAAACTAGAGACCCCATGGACTCACTTTGATTTAAAAAAGACAAAGCAAGATGATTCTTCTATTAAAGCAGCAACATGAGAGAACGATTGGGCTGGACTATTTGTTGTGATTCGGTTAGAAGCTTCTGTTATTATAAAACGCCGACAGCCTGCCTATCTCTGCGCATTCGGGCTGAGGGTTTTTATGAATTTCTTCCGCTCCTGGAGCCAAAGCGCCGGGCGAGGCGTAGGATTCTTTGGGGCCAGATTTGATTTTGAGGTTATGAAGCTCAGGGTTCAATCGTGAACAGCTCTGAGCGGCCGTGGCTTGCGAATTTGAGAGGGTTTTGTTGCCGTTAATGGTAGAATGGGAGGGAATTCAACCTCGACGCCGAGTGACATGAGCAGGGCGGGGCTGGGATATGGTATCGGCATAGCCCTGGGCATTGTCGTTCTCGTTACGGCCTTGAAGTTGGCCTACTACGCCTATCTCCGCGTGCACCAGCAGACACAGATTGGCAGCGCCGCGGATGCCCATGGCTTCAATGCTACCGTCATCCATGTGACCGTACAGGACCACCAGAACAGCTCCTCCGCCGCCGCGGCGGCGGCGATGGCAGTCCCGGGGCTCGATCAGGCGACCTTGGATTTGTATCCAAAGTTCGTGTATTCAGAAGAGAAGAAAAAGAAGGGAGATCAGTCGAGCTGCTCGATTTGCCTCGGCGATTACAAGGACTCCGACTTGCTTCGCATGCTGCCTGATTGCGGTCACGACTTCCACGTCATCTGCATCGACGCGTGGATGAAGATGCATGCCACGTGTCCCATGTGTAGGGCTTCGCCGCTGCCGTCTCCGCTCTCGACCCCTATGTCAGAGCTGGTTCCGCTGGCGCGCCACGCTACGGGTATTCAGAGATGACGGAAAGGTACGGAACGGGTATTCGGAGATGACGGAAAGGTACGGAACGGGTATTAGAGATGACGTGATGGAAAGGAAGGCTATAGCTGGCTATCATTTTTGCATAGACATTAATATTTTTGGGTTTAATGGTTAAGAATATGTGTTTTCTCCCTAGAAGTTATAGGTTCAAATCGAGAAGGTGTAGGGTATGTATACCTCAAACTTTTAGCATTGAAAAGAGGGAGTCTTTTGTCCCACATGACCATAACTTTAAAAAGGGTCCAATCTCTCACAAATAAGAAGTTTAATATACCAATTTGGTGTTTAGTTTGGTCATGACTTTAAAAACAGATTATTATTATAATCATCATTATAACCAAAATCATTGTGAAAATAGATTTGCAATTTATAATTTTATTTGTTTCAATTATTCATTTATAATACTTGGTAGGTGATTTTAATTGGAAAGTGATAATGATTTTTATATGAAATATTAATTATTGTTTATTTACCAAAATCATTGTGAAAATAGATTTGCAATTTATAATTTTATTTGTTTCAATTATTCATTTATAATAATGGGTAGGTGATTTTAATTGGAAAGTGATAGTGATTTTTATATGAAATATTAATTATTGTTTATTTACCAAAATCATTGTGAAAATAGATTTGCAATTTATAATTTTATTTGTTTCAATTATTCATTTATAATAATTGGTAGGTGATTTTAATTGGAAAGTGATAGTGATTTTTATATGAAATATTAATTATTGTTTATTTATTGTTAGTTGGTGTTCATTCCTAATCATTGTTAGGTGATAGGTGGTTATAATTGGTAAGTTTGCCTATTGGAAATATTGGTTATTGTTTATCTATAATGGTTGGTATTGATTATTATATATTTATAATAGTTGGTAGGTGATTGTGTAGTTGTTTATTTGAATATGGTGGTAGATGTGGACTTATGTTATTGGAGGTAAATTATATTTTATTATATAAATGTGACATTATAGGTTTTATAAAGATTATATATTATAATTATTTTTATTTTTCATGAAAAGATGTATTTTAAGATTAAAATGAGGATCGATCAAATTCTTCATCTTTTATTGTGTAATTAAGATTCACATTTTTCATGAATTGACATTGAACCACATGTGTAAGAGCCTTATCAAATAAACAACCATTTTAATTTTACAACATAATCATAAAATTCAAGAAATTTCCATAAGTTACACATTCGCCTACAAATTTTCAATAATAATAAAATTTTATCATAGATTAAAACAATGCATCATTTGAAATACCTGAACCTGATGCTAATAGCCGTCTGTTGTCCAAATGCCTTCTCGACCGCTGCTGCACCGTGAAACACGCCCCAAAACCGTTCCTCCCTGCCAACTAGGTAGCTCCCTAGCTCCAGGATATCAACGGATATCCTGGCCCTCCATGCCCAAAACCCCTAGCAACCCCGGTGCACTGATACAATCTCACTCCAAAATTTTCACTTCTCTCTGTAATACTCCGAGCTCCCAAAATCCATCCCCAACTCCCGTAAAATAATCTCTCTTCCAACTCCTTCCCTTCCTTATCCCCCCTTCACCGACTTTCCTCCCTCTCATTAATTTCCTTATCTCCCCCTTTAATATATTATCCCATTCTTTAATGTCTTACCCCCCCTTCATTAATATCTTATCCCTTTCTTTAATGTCTTATCCTCTCCCGCATACGTAAAGCATTTTAATTAAACAATTTAAAATTATTAAGCCCCCCTTAAATTATTACCAATATCATTGAGTGTGATATGTAATAATTA
>ML817675.1:44295-59013 GCA_009831015.1 Picea engelmannii | reverse complement strand
AGATACTCTCGTCGTTGTTTGTGATGACTAAGAAAAGTCGAGAGGGATTTTGGTCATTCCAATATTTGTTATTTCTTATGGATTCTTGGTAAACAATGTCTTTCCTTTAAATATTTGGCTCGGTGGAAAGTCTCCTTTAGTCATGGGGAAATTTTCAATTTCAGTGTACTGGACTGCTCCTTAAGCTTTAGGTTTTTAAATGCGTAGTTATGAGAGAGAGAGGATTATTATTATTGTTCAGGGTTTGGACTTCCCCTCAGAATTTCCTCTGCTACCCCAAGCGTAAACGTATGGGTATAGGTACCGATTCTATAATTTAAAGAAGGATACCCTAACTGTAAATTCTTTAGAATGCTTCTTGTGTATTACCTGTTCGGAGCTTCTTACTTCTTAAGTTGCCTACGTTTTATTTCCATTTAGATACATCTTAGACATTTGTATCTCATGTAGTGTCGCATGTTGAGTTCCTGTCAGGAGTACTAATAAAAAATTTATAGCCCTTAAGACGCTTTCATAAGTCCCTAACAGGTTCTAGAGCTTCATTGTGTACTCATTTTTCTTTTGGGTTAAAGTTATAGAAAGTTATAGTACTCATGGAGACATATGTGCTTGTTTCGTATGAAGGTCTATGAAGTCGAAGTGTTCTTATATATATTTCTTGGTTGAAGCATTAATTTTCTTTAATATTGAAACTATCATTCTTATTCTTTAAAGGATTGGGAACCGAGATATAATGATGGGGCTCTGTGTTTACGAGGGTACCCATCAGAAATCCGTGGACCATCCTCCCCTCAACCTGGGATGTTTATACGACCAGATACGACAGAGGAAAAGACTCCAGTTCTCCCACCGTGAGTTGAGTACCACATTTCATTAAAATCTTCCTATCATGCATTATTCTATTAAAGGTTTTGTCCATTCTTCTTTTATTATACAATACTAATGTAACTTGAAAAAAATTCCTTGCAGGGACTTCGACCGTGTGTAGATTCGGGCGTAGACTCCTAGTCAAAATCTCAAAAGGTATTTAGGTTTTAATTTGTTACTCTTAAAGAGTAACCTAGGTGTTTTTCTTCCTTTTTCTGATATAATTTTAAGCTAGAAGGGTGAGCATCATTAAGAGTAGAGTTTATTCAAGGGATAGCTCGACCCTATATCTCTGTATTTTAAGTTCAGCAGTCATAAGGTATTTTTACTTTATTAATGTATATCTGGCTGAATTCGCATGTGGTTACTTTTATATGTTGAGCATTCGATTTTAGGGAAATACAGATAGTGACCTATGTCAAGTAATTTGGTCTCTTAATGAACAACTCTAGAAAAAGATATCAACATAATTCTAAGGATAGTTATGTCGTATTGATTTTTTTTCTTGGATCTCATGGAAACGAATTTCATCGATTTTCTAGTTTTAATCTTGTACCCCTTTACTCTTTCACACTGTGTTCTGATTTGTATTTTATTGTCTATTATATTAACAGTTTGAATTATAATCGTGCAATGTAAGGAAAGGAACTTATGTTTTCTTTTAGGGGATTTATATATGGACCAAAAAAAGACTCCTCGAAAAGGAGAAAAACCCAAATATCAGACCTTTGTATAGATCTGAACATATATATAAATATTCTACGTATGGATATGTTACTCTATATGATTGTTCAACACTGTATGCTTATATTGATATTCCAAACTTGTCTCATCCTACTTCGATAAATGGTGAGGACTATGACTCTGTATAATTATTCATATTAGGTTATGATGTATAGATAACCTCTATTCTATACTTATATATACAAACAAAATTTTATACGGTCCGAACTAGATCTGGAAGAAATTCCATTTTAAAATGCAGTAAGACTATGCAGACTGATTTCTTCATTGTTTATCTATCCAAGTATTAAAACTGTAGCAACAATATTTGCGGTATAACCGCGTACTTCCATAATTGACTTTATGTAGTAAGTACGATGAGATTATCCAGAAATTATTCAATGGTACAGTGAGGATGCTATATAATCTATGGTAGTACTCTATCAGATGGAAAAAATGTATAGGTATATTCAATTATTTCCGTATTGTTCCTGCGATTTTGTAACTCCCTTATTATCATAGTTGATTTCTGGTTGGAATAATTTGTTTTTCTGTATACTATGTCAACATGTTTCTGTATAATTGATTTTTGGTTACAGTCATTTAATTTTCGTTTAATCAATAAAGCCTACGCAAAGTACCAACTGCAATTGGATCTATATGACTATATATATATATATATTTATGGAAATATAAATGTGATATATACACAGACTTGTTCAAATCCAATCATACATAGATGGTTCCGCCTAGAAATTTAATAACAAGAATAAACATACACCTGTCGATAGAATCTGTTTCAGATTCATTTAAACAGAGATACTTTTTCCTAGAAATTTAATTACAAGAGAAACATTTCCAGAATTTTGTCATATGTTATAAACTTTACACAAACGACTAGATTTCATTCCTGAAATATTTCACATTAGCATAACCAGATGCATTACATCGGATATATATATAATCATTCAAATAGAGAGAGGAAAGATTAACATATCTGAACCAGTTCGCAGGAAGACAAAGGGAACAACCACATTCCTCCCAACCGTAGAATAGGGAAACCAAAATCGCTTGCCCGATTCACCCCCTATCCTGACCATGAATCCATGAGGGCGAACTTGAAAATATCCTCTTCAACAATGTCCTTCAATTCCAACCGATTCCTATTGTCTCACACTCACATAGTGTTCATAACAACAAGGAAAAAAAAAATCAATAGTCTCCTTTCCCAGCATACTTGGCAATGTCTTTCCTCCTCACATATGTTATTTATCAATTTTCCTAGGTCTTCTTTCCCTCCCTTGGGAATTTTTGCAGCTTTCTAAATCCCTGATTTTTAGGGGCTGCCAATGGCCAAATCACCGATTTTCCACTTGTAAAAATCTGCCTAGAGATAGTTCCAACATGTTCCCCCGCTCATGGATTCATGGTAAGCTAAATTTAACATGGTTGTTCCATTTTTCCTCCTGCAATCAATATAAAATATTATGTTTTCATACAAGTTTCATAGTCAAATAGTTAGTTGGGTCAAATCAGGTCTCTATCCAACAGTCATAATAATTAATTACAATTATCAAATTCAAATTTTGGAATTGCCATAAATGGAAAAAAAAATTCAAATTCGAATTTACTAAAAACAGAATAAATTTTCAGTAAATTTAAATTTAATTTTTTTTTTTTTGGGGGTGATGTCACATCCTCTCCCCCTTCAGTAAAAAACTGTCCTCAGTGTTCGTTCCTTTCTTGGAACAGGATTGGATGAGATTTCCCCAGATCTCCCTCCTACTCCCAAGTGGCCTCCTTAGGACTAAAGTGCTTCCATTGCACCTTTACCTGAGTGACGACTCTGTTTCGAAGTGTTATTTCTCTCCAGTCCAGAATGCGCAGGGGTTCCACCTAGAACTCTCCTTTAGGTTCCACTTGCACCAAGTTCCAATCAATCATATGAGTAGGGTCATGAATATATTTTTTCAACAAGGAGACATGAAATACATTATGAATTCTTAGATTAGCTGGAAGTGCAAGTTGATATGCTACGGGTCCAATTCGATCTAGTATCTCGAAAGGCCCATAAAACCTAGGTGCCATCTTGGCACAGTTCCCTAACTTCAATGAGCTTTTTCAGGCTTTGACTTTCAAATAAACATGGTCTCCCACTTGAAATTCCAAGTGTCTTATTTTCTGATCTGCATAGCTCTTTTGTCTGTGTTGTGCTTCTTTCAAGTTTTGGTGTACCTTTCTTACCATGTTCTCCATTTCTTGGAGCATTTCTGGTCCAACCATGAGTCGTTCAGTCGGGTCATCCCAGCTAATTGGAGTCATACACTTTTTTTCGTACAGTACTTTGAAAGGGCTCAACTTAGTTGAATTTTGGTACCCATTGTTATATAAGAATTCTACCAAGTGCAGGTAGTCTTCCCACTTGCTCGATTTTGTTCTTACATACATGCAGAGCATATCCTCTATGATTTGGTTTTTCCTTTCGGTCTGTCCATCCATTTGTGGATGATAACTCATACTGAAATTAAAATTAGTATTTAGCCCTGCAAACAATTCCTTCCAAAAGGTAGATGTGAATTTTACGTCTCTATCTGAAATCACCATTTTAGGAATACCATGCAGTCTAAAAATTTCTTTCATGAATATTCCAACAATGTTTATAGCTTTAAAAGTAGACTTTACAGGAATAAAATGTGTAGACTTACTAAGTTTATAGATTACAACCATGATAGAATCATGATGTTTCTAAGTTTTAGGCAAACCTGTTATAAAGTCTAGTGATATGGCCTCCCATTTCCATTCTGGTACTGGTAATGGTTGTAATAGGTCGACTGGATGCTGGTGCTCGACCTTAACCTGCTAACAATATTGGCACCTAGCCAAGTACTCTGTTGTTTATCCCTTCATATTAGGCCAGTAAAATAGTTTTCTAAGTGTTGTTATTGTTTTCTGGTAACCTAGATTGCCAAAATACAATTTCTTTTGCACTTTGTCCAAAACTGTTAATTTTAACTCTGTTAAATCTGGTATGTAAAGTCTTCTTTTAAATCGTAATAGTCCCTTCTTGCCGATACTTAGATGTGGTTTATCTGAGTTTGCGGTACTGTTTTGTAATTCTGCCATCATCTTATTGCAATTTATGTCGTTAATACCGAGCGTCCTTACCCTTTGTTCCAGATCACTTTCTGCCCTACTGATATTTATCTCAAATAACCCATGGACTCTTCTACTTAAAGCCTTTGCTACTTTATTTTCCTTACCCTTGATATGTCTGACCTCGAAGTCAAATTTATTCAAGAAGGCTAACCATCTTGCATGTCTTGCATTAAGATCTGGTTGGCTAAATAGATATTTCACCCCGCTATTATCCGTCAATAGTATACATTTTCTTCCCATTATGTAGTGTCGCCACATTTTTAAGGCGTGTATTACTGCTACCAATTCTAAGTCATGAGTGACATAATTTTGCTCGTGTTCTTTTAATTTCTGGGGCTCATAACAAATAACATGTCCTTCCTGAGTTAGGACACCACCTAGTCCTTCTTTTGTTGCATCAACACATACAGTGAAGTCTTTATCTGGGTTTGCTACCTTCAATATGGGTGCAGTTGTCAATAATCCCTTCAATTTGTTAAAACTGTCTTGACACTTCTCTGACCAGTTAAACTTGGTTCCTTTCTTTTGTAATGACGTGATAGGGTAGGCTTTCTTAGAAAACCCTTCTATAAACCTGCAGTAATATCTGGTGATTCCCATGAATGATCCTATATCTTCTACATCCTACGGTACCGGACATTCCATAATGGATTTTGTCTTTTTCAGGTCTACGACAATGCCTTCTGCTGAAATTACATGTCCTAGATATTGTATTCCTTTATGATACAAGTCACACTTGTCAAATTTGGCGTACAGTTTGTGTTTCCTCAACGTTTGCAGAACTATTCTTAAGTGTTCATCATGTTCCTCCTCCATTTTTGAATAGACCAGAGTATCATCGATAAATAATACCACGAACTTGTCTAAGTACTGACTGAAAATATTGTTCATCAGGCACATAAACATGGCTGGTGCGTTAGTGAGTCTGAAAGGTATGACTACGAACTCGTAGTGTCCATATCTTGTCCGAAAAGCTGTTTTGTCTATGTCCTCGTCTTTTATCCTAACTTGATGATAACCGGATCTTAAATCCAACTTTGAAAAGATCTTGGCTCCACCTACTTGATCGAACAGATCATTTATCCTTGGTAAGGGGTATTTGTTGTTAATAGTCATTTTTTTCAGTTGTCTATAATCGATACATAGTCTTAGAGTATCATCTTTCTTTTTCACAAAGAGGAATGGTTCCCCCCAAGGTGAGACACTCGGTCTGATATACGCTTTGTCCAACAATTCCTGTAATAGTATTTTTAATTCTGTCAGTTCTGGTAGACTCATTCGGTAAGGTGCTTTTGGGATAGGGGTTGAACCGGGTAGTAGCTCTATGGAGAAGTCTATTTCCCTTCTAGGAGGTAATTCTAGTATCTCATCCACAAACATGTCTCTGAATTCACGTAGGACAACAAAGTCTTCTAACTTTGGCTTATCTTCTTTTTCTAATAGATTCGTCACTTGAATCGCATAAACTTGACATCCCTTTCTAATACATTTCTTGAGTTGCATCACTGAAACTTGTCTGACTGATACAGGTTTTGGTATGCCTTGGGTTGCTCTAATAGTGTCAAAATCATCTTTATAGCTAAGTATCTTTGTATAACAGTCTAGTACTACTTTGTGTTGTTCCAACCAATCCATCCCGATAATCATATCGTAAGATCCTAGTGGTAGGATATTCAAATTTGTTCTTATATTTTGGCCAGCTAAGCTGAACTCAAAATCTGAAACAAGGTCAACTACTTTCCTTTTAGTAGCAGTTGCTAATTGTATAAGCCATGATTTTGCATGCTTCAGTTTCTTAAGTTTATTTGACTCTACCACATCAGGAGTAATATAACTTAACGTAGCTCTAGGGTCAATTATAATAGAAATTCGAGTGTTATTGATTTTACCTTCGATTTCTACCACTGATGACTGGTGGTCAGCTTGTCAACCATCTATGGCTTCATTTATCCGATGTAGGCTTCTACCCACGTCTCCCATCATCGAGACTTCCTGCAAATTATGAACAACAGTTCTGTTTGCTGAAATCAACTGTGGACAATTCCTCCTTAGATGAGGCTCTCCACATTCCCAACACTTTAATGGCTCGCGGGAGCTGTCCCCAAACTTCTTCATTCCCAGGTTTATCAGTTTACCACTGCCTTGTGTATTCAGATGATTGGAGTGAAAATCCTTTCTCGGAAAACTTTTTGTTGCATTCTAATAAGGAGATGGATGGTACCCCTTCTTCTGCTGGTTCATTCGATATTGTTTCTTATCCTTCCAGCCTTTGGGAAACTCTACCTGTTGTTTATACTGGTCATAGCACATTCGTTCTTTCCTGAGTACTTCACTCAAGGATTTGGGGTCGTCAAACTCAATTCTTTCCCTGTAGGAATGTGGTAGACAGCTTAAGAATTGTTGGATTTTTACCTTATCCTCCCAGATGTACGGTACGAACCTTAGTAGTTCAAGAAATTTATTTATAAGGTCCTCCATCGTCATCTGTCCAAGTCGTAACTCATAAAATTATTTCGTCTTTATTTCATAATAACTTTCAGAAAGGTATTGTTTCTTAAAATACTTCTCAAATTCGGACCATTCCAATTGTTTCTCCTTTAGGCCCTTGGCCAATTTTAGGTCTTGCCACCAAATGTTGGCCTTCCCTTTCAGATTGTAGATGGCCATTTTGACCTTCATGTTGCTGGAATAATTGTAGATCTGGAAGTACTTTTTGATGTCCAACAACCATGCCTCGGCTTCTTCCCCTATCCTAGATTCTCCATCAAAGGTAGCCGGTTTAATCTTTTTAAATTCTCCTTCAAGGTCATCTACTTGTTTTCTTTTTTTGTCTCGTTTAGTTTTGTCTTCAGCTGAAGGTGTTCCTTCAGACGAACTGTCTCCTTTTACTGTTTCCGTCCTAGAGTTCTTGGAGGCCCTTTGTTGACCTCTTTGTCATGGTTATTGTCTTTTGGACTTTTCTTGGTCACTATACTTCGCAGCAGGACTTCATTTATCTGTTGTTGTTCCTGTTGTGCTTTCTTCAATTTTTCAATTAAATCGCCTTTCACTGCCCTGTGCATGTAAATATAAATATTTACATGCACAGGGCAGTGAAAGGCGATTTAATTATATATAAAATACAAATTTTGATTCCTCTTTATTTAGAAGTCTCGGGTTGAGTAATTAATTTCTGCGTTAGAAATTCACTGTATAGTATCACACATTTTGTTTTTACTATGCATGAAAAACAGTATAGACTTCCTAAGAACCTTCTATGGTTTTTTAATGTTCATACAACGAATTTGAACTATGGTAAATATTAAAAATCGAAACATTACAATCTATGTGCATTTTTTTATCAAACAATAAACAAATGAGAAAAATGGGAATGCCTTGGTTGGTAATAAATTATGGGTATATATGCTCAATATTGATCAACAAATTGTTCTTTTTAATAACCAGTAGAGTCATGATAATATTGTAAGGATTAAACTCTATATATAAGTATGTATATTTAAATAGGAATTTTACGACAATCCGACTATAATAACTCTTCATTTCTATATGTTGTATATCCGTCAAGAAGAAATAATCTCATAATTTTTTCTTAAATTAATACAACATAATTTGTTGATGTATAGCAATACAATTTGCATGCAAAGGAAATAAAAATCAACAAAATATAACAATGTACTCAGCAATACGCTCAGCGAATTTACAGCCACAAGTCAGCAATATACTCACGAAATTTCGGCCCTAACTCAGTAATAACCTCAAAGAAGATTCGGCAATATACTCAGCGATGTACAGACATGAAATTGCAGCAACAATAACCAAAAACGCAATGCCCGCGATTATACTAGACCACGATAAGGAAAAACGAAATGTCGAACGAGTTTGAAACCTTCATGATCGATAAGCAAAACAAAAACATTCGAATCGCCAGAATGGTCCGAACCCTTTGGGTCACTAAACAAAAACAGAAAGCATTCAACTGCCCAACTGTCAAGAATAAAAACGCGGGGTATAATAATTGCCCACTGTATGAAAATAAATCGCCCAATACAAAAATGGCCTACTGAATATAAAAACGCCCCATACCACAACAGAAGACGCACACAGTAAAATCTTTCCCCCCCCAAAAAAAAACGGGTTCTATCATCCACCACAGCAATGAAATACAAAAACGAGGTTCCAGACTTCCAATTTCATTAACCATTTAACCATCGTCATTCATAGAAACAAAATTACCAGAACTAACTTTTCCAGTACAATTATATAAAGACAATTTGCCAGGACAATGTCACAATAACATTGCTGAAACGAAATTTGCCGAATATAAAAAATGCCAGAACAATCTCACAATATCAGCATCAATAACATTAAATTTGCCGAAATTTGCCAGAACAATCTCACAATAACATTGCTGAAACGAAATTTGCCGAATATAAAAAATGCCAGAACAACCTCACAATAACAACATCAATAACATTAAATTTGCCGAAATTTGCCAGAACAATCTCACAATAACAACATCAATAACATCAAAATTTGTCGAATATAAAAATGCTTTCTACTTCACCAATTAAAATCATATTGTTGCCTTACGCCCGCGTCAGAAGACATCCCGCGCTCCATGCCGCATCCCGCTCACCGACCGTAGAGACCTCACCGGTACCTCCCAGCCAATCGCTAGGGGTACTCTGCTTCCCCCTTAGCCCCCCGAGCCGCAAAGGGGCCACACAAGATCCAGAAAATAAGCCTAGCTTCTCAGCTCGCCTCCCAGGCTGAGCTACCACTCCAATATAGCTGAGATAAACCCAACTCCTCACAAGAAATCCATCAAGCCACAATCCGGCAGCATAACATTACGCTAACCTTCCATCCCCTTCTTCCTCCTTTTCCCCTTCTTTTATAGCAATTTGAGATCCACCTACTTTCCCTAAATCATTATTAATTTAGTTTTTAATGACACTCCTCTAAAAATTCTCTGTCGTCCAAGTGTCACTCATCCCCCATGTTTCTCCAAAATTATTTTCTTTAATTTAAATAAAAGACTCATTTCCCTCACCCCCCCTAAAGTCTCTCCTTAAATTACTCCTAGGGTTCCTAGATCCCCTCTCATGCTTTTAATAACTTTCCTAAACTGAAGTTGCTGATTTTTAGTAACTCCTTAATTGTTGATTCATTTTTTCTTTTTACCCTATGACCCCAACTTTCCTTTATTAAGTTTCCTTTATTACAAGTTTCCTTATTTCTATTAATGGTTCCTTTCCTTTAATTTTTTTTTATTTTATTATTATTTTTTTTTCTTTACCCAAAAAGATAAATGCACCTATTAAACCTTTCTATATTTTTTAAATTCACTACTTTTATATTCTCACATGTTTTTAACTTTATATTCCTTTTTACCATAACACCACGTAATTTAATTAATTTATTCCCTTTCTTCACCTTACCCCCTTTAATGTTAAGAAGACTTTAATTAACACCTAGGAGGGTTTTAGTTTACGCCCTTATGTTTATTTTGTAGGATCTTTTCTTAGGGATTATCAAAGTTTTATCTTAGAGATGTTTTTTTTAAATTAGGTTTAGATTTGAACTGGGCGACAATTAATTAGGGGATTCGTTTTAAGAATTTCATCAGGCGTTAAGGTCTCAGGGTCATCTAGGTTGTCTCATCATCCTCATCAATGCAACGTGCCCTTCAGGACGCACTACGTGCTCCAAGGGTGCCACTTGCCTCTTTTGCTTTTGTTGCACGACGTGCCCTTCAAGATGCACCACATGCTCCAAGGGTGCCACTCACCAACTGGTGTTTCTTTTACGCGACGTGCCCTTCAGGATACACCATGTGCTCCAAGGGTGCCACTCGCCAACTTGACGGATTGGTAAACATCTATAACCCCTGGAGTCAACACTCCGCCAGTTGAACTTGTGGGAGACAAGGAGCTCTAAGGAATAAGGCCCCCGCCTTATTGCGTGCCCCTTAGAATCATGGTGAGAAACCGTCGCAGTCTTCCATCACGGCATCATGGATCCTCTCGAACTAGGTAATCATTAACCTACAGTTCGAGCCATGGCGGGAGTGCTAGTAGGTTGTGGCAGGGCTGCTGTCCACACCTCTCCCTCATCCTCTCTGGAAACCATGTGTGGCCCCTTAACTCCATATGTGAGTCTGGTCGGCAAGCTATCGTCAGCCTGCATCATCAACCATCATGTCAGAACATGTAAACAACATATCATCAATCAATATCATATCATCAAAACAAAGCAATATCACCGTAAATGAATCAACCCAAATAGCACACTCCCTGACTCAATACGGAGTCCAAGGGGGTTCCACTGATGCCTCTTCATCCTCGAGGTTCCAAAACCCTGCACGCTCAACAAAACTGAGTCAATAGCACCTGTCTACCTCAAGTAGTAAAAAACCATGTCGTCTATCAGAACGCATCATAATCAAGCATAAATGTATTAATATCAGAAAGGTCCAGATCACTTGCGAGAAAGTGTCCTCAAAGAATAAGTTTTGTAAGTGTGCCAGAGCGGGATGTTACACCAGAAACCATGCCTTCGCTTCTTCCCCTATCCTAGATTCTCCATCAAAGGTAGTCGGTTTAATCTTTTTAAATTCTCCTTCAAGGTCATCTACTTGTTTTCTTTTTTTGTCTCGTTTAGTTTTGTCTTCAGCTGAAGGTGTTCCTTCAAACGAACTGTCTCCTTTTATTGTTTCCATCCCAGAGTTCTTGGAGGCCCTTTGTTGACCTCTTCGTCATGGTTATTGTCTTTTGGTATTTTCTTGGTCACTATACTTCGCAGCAAGACTTCATTTATCTCTTGTTGTTCCTGTTGTGCTTTCTTCAATTTTTCATTGTCGGCTCTGAAAATCTGCAGTTTGACAATAAGATTCCTCATTGTTTCCAACACCTCCGTGGGTGACCTTCCATCACTGTTCTTCCTTGGATCTCCAGGAGGTCCTTGCTACAGATTTCCTTCCATCTTGATTTTTGCACCCTCCTCAGCTACCATAATTAACACAAAATAGAAATGGCTTTCTGTTTGTAATCATAAGATTTATTAGTTTTACATAAATCGAAATATATACTAAGCAACTAATGTGTCCCTATTCAGGCCCAGTGTTGTAACTTTTTTCTCTGATACCATATGTAATGTACCCCAATTTACCCAAAATAAAAATAAAAAAACAATTATTAGTATGTTTGGGAAACATTACTTATCCTAGTCTTCAAACAATGAAGTTATTAACGACAATTGAATTACTATGAACCTCCTTCTCCTATTTAATAATTGACTTTGGAATCACCTTCCATATTATTAATAGACACAATATAATTATATCTATACATTTATGGCATATAGACGAATTTTAATCCTATAAACAATTTAACCCTCACCCCTATATATGGTCCCTTACTTGAATACGAAAAATCTACTTTTATAAAAGGAGAAACTCAAGGGTTAAGGGTCGCATCTTGTAAGCATTTAAAGGTAATTAACTTTCGACTCACTCTAATCCTAACTGACCCTCCCCGTAGTCCAACTGAAGGTCTTATGAACTAAATCATCTTAACTGAACAATGAGTGAGTCGTGATAGTGCATTAACTCGACAAGAAGTCTGAGGGTTTTTCTGTCAGTCAGACTTAATAACCCTTTGTCCAGTCTATTAATGGAGGCCCTGGGAGTTCGCATGCCAAGGCCAAAACTCACCTTGTATTCAATACACTTAAGCCACCTCTGTTATGTCACATGGTCATATAACGCCTTTGTACTCCTACTATCAATATGTGTAGTAATGGTTAATGCTCCATTGGGGTTCTCCCACCTAGAGTTTAGGGTTTTGTCTCTTCCTTACGCATTCTTCCTCTGTGATGGTAGTTGACACTCTAGAGGTTTCCCCCAGGTGAGATATGCAGGAGCTACCATCTTCATGGTAATTTACGATACTCTAGTTGTTGTTTGTGATGAGTAAGAAAATACAAGAGGGATTTTGGTCATTCCAGTATTTGTTATTTCTTATGGATTCTTGGTAAAGAATGTCTTTCCTTCAAAGATTTGGCTCTGTGGAAGGTCTCCTTTAGTCATGGGGAAATTTGCAATTTCAGTATACTGGACTGCTCCTTAAGCTTTAGCTTTTTAAACACGTAGTTATGAGAGAGAGAGAGGATTATTATTATTTTTCGGGGTTTGGACTTCCCCTTGGAATTTCCTCTGTGACCCCAAGCGTAAACATCCTGGTATAGGTACCGATTCTATAATTTAAAGCAGGATACCCTGACTATAAATTCTTTAGAATGATTCTTGTGTATTACATGTTTGGAGCTTCTTACTTCTTAAGTTGCCTATGTTTTATTTCCATTCGGATATAGCTTAGACGTTCGTATCTCATGTAGTGTCACATGTTGAGTTCATGTCTGGAGTACTAATCAAAACTTTATAGCCCTTAAGACACTTTCGTAGGTCCCTAACAGGTTCTAGAGCTTCATTGTGTATTCGTTTTTCTTTTGGGTCAAAGTTATATAAAGTTACAGTACTCATGGAGACATCCATGCTTGTTTCGTATGAAGGTCTATGAAGTCAAAGCATTCTTATAGATATTTCCTGGTTGAAGAATTAATTTTCTTTAATATTGAAACTATCATTCTTATTCTTTAAAGGATTGGGAACCGAGATCTAATGATGGGGCTTTGTGCTTATGATGGTACCCATTAGAAATCCCTGGACCATCCTCTGCTTGACCTGGGACATTTATACGACCAGATACGATAGAGGAAAAGACTCCAGTTCTCCCACGGTGAGTTGAGTACCACATTTCATTAAAATCTTTCTATCATTCATTATTCTATTAAATGTTCTGTCCATTCTTCTTTTATTATACAATACTAATGTAAGTTGAAAAAACATTCTTACAGGGACTTCGACCGTGCATAGATTCGGGCGCATACTACTGGTCAAAAGCTCAAAAGGTATTCGGGTTTTAATTTGTTACTCTTAAAGAGTACCCTAGGTGTTTTTCTTCCTTTTTTTGATATAATTTTAAGCTAGAAGGGTGAGCGTCATGAAGAGAAGAGTCTATTCAAGGGATAGCTTGGCCCTGTATCTCTATATTTTAATTTCAACAGTCATAAGGGATTTTTACCTTATTAATGTATATATCGCTGAACTCGCATGTGGTTAACTTTTATATGTTGAGTATTCGATTTTAGGGCAATACAGACAGTGACCTCTATCAAGCAATTTGGTCTCTTAATGAACAATTCTAGAAAAAGATATCAACAAAATTCTAAGGATAGTTATTATGTATTTATTTTTCTTCTTGGATCTTATGGAAACGAATTTCATCAATTTTCTAGTTTTAATCATGTACCCCTTTACTCTTTCACACTGTGTCCCGATTTGTATTTTATTGCCTATTATATTTATAGTTTGAATTAGAATCATGCAATGTATGGAAAGGAACTTATGTTTTCTTTTAGGGGATTTATATATGGACCAAAAATAGACTCCTCGAAAAGGGGAAAAAACCGAATATCAGACCTTTGTATAGATATGAACATATATATCGATATTCTATGTATGGATATGTTACTCTATATGATTGTTCAATACTGTATGCTTATATTGATATTCCAAACTTGTCTCAGCCTACTTTGATAAATGGTGAGGACTATGACTCTGTATAATTATTCATATTAGGTTATGATGTATAGATAACCTATGTTCTGTACTTATATATACAAACATAATTTTATACAGTCCAAACTAGATCTGAAAGGAATTCCATTTTAAAACACAGTAAGACTATACAGACTGATTTCTTCATTATTTATCTATCGAAGTATTAAAACTGTAGCAACAATATTTGTGGTATAACCGCGTACTTCCATAATTAACTTTATGTAGTAAGTACGATGAGATTATCTGAAAATTCTTCAATGGTACAACGAGGATGCTATATAATCTATGGT